>VZTF01002866.1:1433-11821 GCA_013397755.1 Cnemophilus loriae | reverse complement strand
CAGGACACTGTAGGCCCCCCATATTCCCCCTATATCTCCACCTATATCCCCTCCCAGCACCCCAGTACCCTCCCCACATGTGGTGGTGGAGGGCCGGGTCCCCTCATAGACAAGGGTGCGGGAGGGAGTTGGAAGACCAGAGAGTAGCTGGCGGGGGGTGGGGGGCTCCCCCCCCACTAAACCCCCAACCACTCCCATGGCCCCCCCCACAGCGGGAACCGGAACAGCTCTGAGGAGAAAACATCCTCAAATGTGCGGCCTGGGGGGGATCTCAATATCGGGGGGGGCCCAAAACTAAGGGAACCCCAAAATCACAGGGGAGACCCCAAAATCAGGAAGAGACCCCCCCCATAAGGAAGCTGGATCCCCAAAGCCCTTCCCTAGATGGGAGGAGAAAACAGCCTCAGCCCTTTGCCTGGGGGGAAATGCCCAAAAATTAGGGGGCATTCTAAAATCAACCCCCTCCCAGGTCCCTTCTCACCTCCACAGACATAGAACAAGTTGCCCTCCAGCCCCTCTAGCCTTCCCATATCCCACCTATTCCAAATTTCCCCCAGCTCCCTGAAATGCCCCTGTCACCGAAACTGTGGGAAAAGCAAAAACACTCCAACAACATTTTTAGTGTAAGAGAATCAAGGCATTACTTTGTTCTGGCCAGGATGTTGTTCTGGCCAGGATGTGCAAAAGAAATCATTTCATCCAGATATTGCCCAGGTGTGCAGAGAAAATCATTCCATCACACATAAACTTTACTAGAATTTTTACATCCTTATACAGTCAAAACCCATAGAAATTCATTGGTTCAATGTACATTGATCCCCATTGCACAGTTCTTAGTATTTGCTTTCCTATTGCTTATCAATCTCTTCGCTTTCCATGTTAAGGTTCTCATTCTTGGTTTTCTTATCTCTCTTTTCCCAGGCCAGGTGTCTCCAGCCATGCCAAGGGTGATGTTTGGAGTTGATGGTCGTTGATGGTCATTATCTTTTGTGTATCTTCTGTGCTACTCCCAGTCTGTTGAGATGTTAAGCTCATCAGACGTTGCCTGGTGGAACAGTCCTGTGAAAAGAAACTTCAATTCCCTTCCTCCTGGGCAAAGGCAAACAAAACCCCTGATTAAAGATATAAAAAAAAAGTATAAACTTGGTATAAATTCCAACACCCTAAAGCTCCCCCAGCCCCCATAGCCCTCACAAAGCCCCCCAGAACCCCCCCAGGACTCCCCAAGACTCCTCCCCATCTCCAAACACATAGACCCAGTCATCCTCCAGCACCCCCAAGCCCTCCCCTCCCTGATCGTGTAGCCTCCTGAAAATCCCCCCAATACCCTCCAGGGTGCCCTGAGCCCCCTCTCCACCTCGAAACACGTGAAACCAGTCACCGCATGGCTGAGGGGGCTGTGGGAGCCATTCTGGAGGTGCAGCTCCTACCAGCCACCCCCGGAGGAGCTGAAGCCCCACAGATCCTTGGTGTCATATATGATAAACTGTGAAGTTGGCTTTCGTATATGGATAGAAGTTTATTAATTAGTATTGTATCGTTGACGTTAATGAGTTTTGTACTTTGCCTTGGAGGCTATCCAAAGTGACCCAAAAAAGCCTCAAAACCTTTTTGAAATTTCAGCAAAACTTATGAAAATTGACTAAATTTGAATAAGTATGAAAAATTTCAGGCTGTATTTTAGTTGCATTTAAACAACGGAGGGTTGAAAAGGCGGATTGTGAGCTAAAACCTGGCAAAACCAAGAAAATCCCCATAACTCCTTTAAGAATCCCTTGAAATCAAGAAAAGTTGAGTGGAAGTGTAATAAATACAAAAAAATAGAAATAAGTTAAAGTCATATTTAGCATACAATTAAAAAACGGGGAGGTGTGAAAGGGGTTTGGATGCTAAAATGCCTCAAGAATGCACCAAAAAACCACAATTACCACATTCCCCTCATACCTGGGCTGGCTGTCCAGCAGCTCAAGTAGAAGAGTCATCCAGGAGCTCAGGGGAGCAGCAGCCCTCCTGCTGAGGCACAGCCTGTGGAGAAAGGGGTCAGTGGTCCAAATGTGTGCTTTGGAAATCAGAGTTGGGTTCCTAAATGCTGTCCAGCAGGACCCCAGCAAACTTTAGTTTTCCGACTGGGTGGCCCCCAGCAGATACTGGTGCCTGTGGTTGTTCCTCCCCGAGGACAGGACTCAGCACTTGTCATTGAACTGTCACCCTTGTTGAACTGTTGTCCCTCTGGATGGCAGCACTTCTCTCCGGCACATCAGCCACTCCTCCCAGTTTTGCGGGAGGGCACACTCTGCCCCATCACCCAGTTCACCAGCAAAGGTGTCCGAAAGGGCTGGACTCAGCATTGTCCTCCAGGGTACACCGCTAGACTTCGTGCCACTGATCACCACAGATCCAAGAAGGCAGATTTTGTGCAAGGTGTCTTTGCTTGTATGTACATATTCAGAAAGATTTGGCACCATTTACAGCAGAGATTTCTGCTCCATGTCTTATGTGGGAAAAAATGTCATGCTCCCTCTCACTAGCGGTGGGTAAAGGAAAAGTGTTCCTGTTGTTGGTGACAGTGAATGTCACCTGCATAGGAACTGTGCCAGACTGGTGTGACATACTGTGGGAAGGAGCACTCTGAGGGAGGTAAAAGCTGGGGTTTAGAGATCATTTGAAGACTATTTCTCAAATCGTATAAGCCCCAATTTTGTGGAGATCAGGAACAACTCCTGGGCAAGGGCTGAAACTGGGATTCTGTGAGTTCCTTTACCTCCTAGGTCAATTTTTCCACTAATGATAACAGACTGTCCTAGTTTAAAACAGTTTAAAAGCCTCCTCCCTCCAAATTATTTTAACTTTGAAATTACAGGGCTTCCCAGCAAAGATACAGGCAAACGAGTAACAGTTCTTTACTAGAATATATATCTATAGGTAACAAGAGAGATCAAACAACAACAACATCAACAACAAACCCCCCAAACCAATAACAGACTCTACCCACCCATTAAGCAGTTCTCCCTTTGCTGTAGTTATGACCACAACCGGCAGAGGGTGCTGTTGGCTCGTGTTGAGGCAGAGGGGCTGCAGTGACTCTGCCGTGGCTCCAGGGGGTGCTGTTGGCTCAGGCGGCTTCAGGGGGCCACCGATGTGAGCCCTGAGCCACCCCAGGTGTTAATGGCAGCCTCAGGGAGAGAGCGAAGGTGGGGGGTTTGGTTTTCCCGGGTTCTCACCTGTCCAGTGCAGTATCCTGGCGATGGCAGCTGTGGTGAGGTTCCAGTCAAACAGCAGCTGAGGCTCCCTCTCTCCAGAGAGAGAGATAGTGGGGTAGTCCTATTTCCCCTGAAGCACTGCCACAGGTGAGAGTCTTGATTGATGGAAGCTCTGGTATTAACTAACGGTGTAGCCTTTGCTAAATGCAGATCCCACTGCTTGAAGGTCCCATCCCCCCGTTGCCTTCAATGTTGTTTTTAAGAGTCCATTGCAGCTCTCAACTTTCCCAGCAGCTGGTGCATGGTAGGGAATGTGGTACACCCATTCAATACCACATTCTCTAGCCCAGGTGTTCATGAGGCTGTTCTTGAAATAAGTCCTGTTGTATGACTCGATTCTCTTGGGGGTACCATGCCTCCACAGGACCTGCTTTTCAAGGGCCCAGGTTCCAGGCAGTAGCATGAGGCACAGGGTACATTTCCAACCATCCAGTGGTGACTTCTACCATTGTGAGCACGTAACGCTTGCCTTGGCGGGTTTGAGGCAGTGTAATATAGTCAGTCTGCCAGGCCTCCCCATGCTTATATTTGGACCACTGCCCCCGATACCACAGGGGCTTCACTCACTTGGCCTGTTTGATCACAGCTCATGTGTCACAGTCATGGATAACCTGGGAGACACTGTCCATGGTCAAATCCACCCCTTGGTCTCATGCCCACTTATAGGTGGCATCTCTGCCCTGGTGACCTGAGGCGTTATGGGCCAATCGGGCTAGAAACAACTGTCCCTTGTGTAGCCAATCCAAATCTATCTGTAACACCTTGATTTTTGTAGCCTGATCCACCCGTTCATTGTTGCGGTGCTCCTTAGCCCGACTCTTGAGCATCTGGGCATCCACGTGACAGACTTTCACAGGTAGGGTCTATACCTGAATGGCAATGTCTTGCCATTTGTCAGCAGCACAGATTGGTTTTCCACTACGCTGCCAATTGGCCTTTTTCCACCTTTCCAGCCAGGAGAGACCCCCACAGAGCATTGTCTACCATCAATGAGTCAGTGTAAAGGGAGAGCTTTGGCCATTTTTCTCGCTCAGCAATGTCCAGGGCCAACTGGACAGCTTTGAGTTCAGCGAGTTGGCTTGATCCACCTTCTCCTTCAGCAGCTTCTGTGACATGTTGTGTGGGGCTCCATATAGCTGCTTTCCACTTTCAGTTCATCCTTACAACATGACAGAAACCATCAGTGAAAAGAGTGTAGCATGTTTCTTCCTGTGGCAGTTGGTGGTACGGTGGAGCTTCCTCAACACATGTCACTTTGTCGCTCCTCCTCTTCGCCAGTGAGACCAAAGTTCTCACCTTCAGGCCAATTTGTAATTATCTCCAAGATCCCAGGGAGATCTGGGTTTCCAATATGGGTGTGCTGTGTGATGAGAGCAATCCATTTGCTCCATGTGGCGTCAGCGCCGTGGTGGGTAGAGGGAACCTTTTCCTTTAAACACCCACACCAGCACTGGCAGTCAGGGTGCCAAGAGGAGTTGTGCTTCCGTGCTGATCACCTTTGAGGTGGCTTGAACTCCTTCATAGGCTGCCAGGGTCTCCTCTGTTGGAGTGTAGTTGGCTACAGACCCTCTGTAACTTCAGCTCCAGAATCCAAGTGGTCGGCCTCGAGTCTCCCCAGGCACCTTCTGCCACAGGCTCCAGGACAGACCATTGCTCCCGGCTGCAGAGTAGAGCACGTTCTTCACCTCTGGTCCTGTCCTGACTGGGACAAGGGCTACCGCATGAGCGATTTCCTGCTTGATCTGGGCGAAGGCTTGCTGCTGTTCAGGGCCCCAGTGGACATCGTTCTTCTTGTGGGTTACCAGGTAGGGAAGGCTCATGATCTGGCTGTACATGGGGATCTGCATTCTCCAGAAACTTATGGCACCTAGGAAAGCTTGCGTTTCCTTCTTGTTGGTCAGTGGAGACATCAGTGTGATGTTGTTGATGACCTCAGTAGTATCTGGCATTGTCTGTCTTGCCACTTCACTCCCAGGAACTGGATCTCTCAGGCAGGTCTCTTGACTTTGCTCTTCTTGATGGCGAAGCTGCCTTCCAGGAGAATCCAGATGATCTTCTCTCCTTTCTCAAATAACTCTGTTGCCGTGTTCCCCCACACAATGATGTCGTCAATGTATTGCAGATGTTCTGAAGCCTCACCCTTTTCCAGTGCAGCCTGGATCAGTCCATGGCAGATGGTGGGACTGTGCTTCCACCCTTGGGGCAGTCAATTCCAGGTGTACTGCACACCTCTCTAGGTGAAGGCAAACTGAGGCCTGCACTCTGCTGCCAGAGGAAACAGAGAAAAACTCATTCGCGATGTCAGTAGTGGTGTACCACTTCGCTACTTTGGACTCCAGCTCGAACTGAAGCTCCAGCACGTCCAGCACAGCAGCGCTCAATGGTAGAGTCACTTCATTCAAGCCACAATAGTCCACAGTCTATCTCCATTCTCCGTCAGACTTGCGCACAGGCCAAATGGGGCTGTTGAAGGGTGAGTGGGCCTTGCTGACCACCCCTTGGCTCTCCAGCTCATGGGATCATCTTGTGGATGGGGATCACGGCTTCTCAGTTTGTCCGATACTGCCAGTGATGCACTGTTGAGGGGCAATTGGTAATCGCTGTTCTTCTACTTTCAAGAGCCTGACAGCAGAAGGATTTTTGGACAGTCCAGGCAAGGTGTTCAATTGCCTAATGCCCTCTGTCTACACAGCGGCTATTCCAAAAGCCCACTTGAGTCCTTTTGGGGCTTTGAAATAGCTGTTCTGCAGGAAGTCTATGCCCAGAATACACAGCACCTCTGGACCAGTCACAATAGGGTGTTTCTGCCACACCTTCCCAGTCAGGCTCAACTCAGCTTGCAACAGGGTCAACTGCTGTGATCTCCCTGTCACTCCAGCAATAGAAACGGGTTCTGCCCCCACAGGTCCTGATGGCATTAGGGTACACTGCACACCAGTATTAACCAACGCTTCATATTTTTGTGGCTCTGATGTGCCAAGCCGTGGCATCCACACAGTCCAAAAGATACAGCTTTCCTGTGCCGCTACCTGGCTAGAGGCAGGGCCCTTCTAGCCCTAGTTATCATTCCCTCCCTGAGTATACATTCTAGAGGTTCCTTCAAGGGGATCCGACATGTCATCCTCCCTTCTGTAATACCTGGCAGCTCAGTCACGGGAGGCTGAGGCTACTTTCTCTTTACCAGAACCCCCTCAGATAAGTGTTTTCCTCCTTGAGTTCACGCACCCGTGCTGCCAGGACAGAAGCAGTTTTCCCATCTGTCACGGTTTGGGACAAATTTGGAGGGACACTTCCCAAAGGATGTCTCCCCTGCAGGGCCGGATTTCAGCAGCCCCACTCCCACTGGTTCGGGAGTAAATCTCCTTGGAGAAAAGTGGAAAAAACTGTTTATTTAACAAGCAAAGTATTCACAAGCATAACAAAATTATATGAAACAATGAAACCTCTCATAGTCCTGAAGAGATGGCAAAATTCAGAGAAAGTCCTTCTGTAGTTCAGAGAGTCCTTTCCATGATTGTGTTTGGCTCAGCTATCAGTCTCTCTCCAGCTTCTCCGGCGCTGGAATGCTCCTGGGCCCTGGTGGGCCACACAGGTGTGGGCTCCTGGTATTACTCAGGTTTTCGGTCTGGAGCAGACCAGAGCTGAGCAGCACAGTCCAAGAAACCTTTTTCCTCAGCTAACTAGAGAAAAAAAAACTCACTAAAAGTTTAAAGCAAGGGAAAAAAGAAACTCCCTGTCCTTGTGGCAGCACAGCCCATGAGACAGGAATTCCGGAGGAGGAAGTGAGGTTTTTCTCCAAACAAACTGTGCATGCCACTACCGCTTCTTCTTTCTTCCCCCTCTAACTCCTTCGCTCTCGGATTTAGTTTTAAAGGCACAGAACTTACTTCTGGGCTGGGCTGACGATGGGGATATCAGACCATACAGTCACCCCAGGACACCATCCCACCTTCTCGTGTCTTCCCCATGGTTGCACAGAAAGAATCACAGCTTAGCTCGTGGGTTGCACCCTCTCTCTCTAGCTGGGGGACACTGGGCTCTGACTGTGGGGCCTGTGACTCACATTGGTGCCACACTGTTCTTCCTCATCTGCTGCTTCACCTCCCTGATCTCCTCTTTAAATTCTTCTTTGAGGTCCTTAACCACAGCAGAGACATGAGTGCGTTGGCCCATTGACCATACTATCATAATACCTGAGCCTGTTGGCGACAGAACCCACTGTCTCTTGGTTGTCCTTGGCATTAATTGTTGCCATGATGGTGGTGTACTGGGACGGCCCTAGCTTTGCCAGGTTCCACAACATTTGCCCTGTGCACCTGACCTTGTCAGTCATTGTGCTGTCTGTCCCTCCCAAAGAGCACCTCTAATACCACCATTTCTCTCAGCTGTTGGATCCCTTCCTCAAGGGTCTTCTAGCGCATTCTATGATGGTACTCTTGCATTCTCTCTGTGAACAAACCTCTCTCTTACACTCTTTAAAAGCTACTCCCAAAGAGAAGGAGGCTCTGGCTCCCTCATGAATACCTGATCAACACCCGCATCCTGAGTCAAGGATCCCAAATACCTTGCCTTGCCACTATCCAGTTGCATGCCTGGACCCATAAGATCCCAAACCCAAAGTAACCAGGTCGTGGAGGCCTCGCGCCCCCATCGCACAATGTCTCTTTGCGTATTACAGAGACTGTCATACGATAGGCACTCGGCAATGATTTCAGGCTCTGGCTCCCCTGCTGGTTGTGAGGGCCCTGGTTCCTCATCATCATTAACTGGGCGCACTGATTTGGTCTTATACTTCCTTCTCTGCACAGAGGCGACTGCTGCTGGCTGTGACTGCCCTTGTGGTTCAGCTGGGACCTGGATGGTTGTAACGTCCATGGGTTCCACTGCTGCACCATTAGACTTTCCCTCTTTGAGGCAGGGAGAGGGTTCCCCACCAGCTGGGGGAGTGTATTCCCTCAACATCTGGCCCATCTCACACATCTCCTTCACCAGTACCCCCACCCAATTCAGGTGGTTCATTTCTGAGGTGGGCTCTGGGGCAGTGTCAGGCTCTGGAGCAGTGTCAGGCTCTGGGGCAGCATCCCTAGTCTCTGGGGTAGATGTCAGGGTGGTTATCCAAGGCAATCTCACCTTATCTCTGAATGCTAAATAGAATAGGCATATCAGCAACACATGGTTAGCATCTAGAGGAAATTTGAACCCTTCGAACGTATATGGGGTAGGACCAAAGAAATGGGTGAAGGGTTGGGAGAAAACTTCCCCTGGTGTTACTTCCTCACAATAGGTATCATTATTAATGTAACCAACCCCAAAAACTTACACTTAGTGTGTGATAGCCCTGTATCCATGTGCCCACCTGCCAGAGGGAGTTAAAAATCCATGAAGTCCTCACCTTATTAACCATTGTGCAGACTGGATAACAGCCACAAGTAGCCCTAGTCATAGGACCCATGTTTAGACAAGGAGCTGCAAATGGGAAAAATATAGCCACGACCACATGCCACCCAAACCAGGGTAAGCTAGACCACATGGTGCTCCCGAACGAGGTTTCTATATTCAGCACACAAAAATTAGGTTACCCAGGAACTGTTACTCTTTTTTCACCCTTTCCTCTCAAAGCCCTCAGGCCCCACTCTTGGGTGCCAAAATCTGTCTTGGTTTGAAAGACAGGTGTCTGCCTAGAAAGGCAGGAACCTCCCTTGGAACGGAAAATATGACCCCCTTCCCTCCGAATTATTATAACTTTGAAATTATGGGGCTTTCAGGCACAGATACGGGAAAAGGAATAACAGTTCTTTACTAGTGTGTGCATGTATAACAAGGCAAACAAACAACAGCACCGGCAGCAACAACAAACAAACCCCGAGACCCAGTGAGAGCCTTCTCTCGGCTGCAGGCACCTTCCCCTTTGGTGCAGTTCCGGTCACAGCCGGCAGGGGCGCTGGTGGCTCCCGGCCGGGCAGGGCGGCTGCGATGATTCCCCCGCGGCTGCAGGGGGCGCTGTGGCGCGAGCGCAGTTGCGTCTCCCTCACATGGGTAGATGGCGGACGGGCTGGATGGCGAAGATGGGCTGCAGCAGGAACCTCGGAGCAGCGGCTGGAACAGCAAGGTGGGCTCGCCCAGGGGAGCAAGCAAGAGGGAGCAGAAACTCTAAAGCTGTAGCAGGGGCCGTGGGGTGTCCCGGCAGGCAGGCGGTGTGGGTTAGAGTGCAGCAAAAAAGAAAAGCCCGAGGCAGCGGCAGTAAACAGCGGAGCTAGGTAGTGGCAGCTGGGTTCCTCCGCAGCAGCTGCCGCACGCAGCCAGGGAAATGCGCCCTTCGGGAGGAGCGGAGGAGGTCAGGGGCCTGGTCTTTTCCCCTGAAGCATCCGAACAGATGGCAAGGGTCCTTTTTTTGGTGAGGTAGGGTGTTAATAAGATCCCAGTAAAACAGCTGCTCTTACGAGCAAGGCTCCACTCACGGTAGAAAAAAGGCAGCAGGAGACGGAACCCCGCAGTGGTGGTGAATTCTTTCCACAGCGACTGCAGCCTCCTTCCCCTCCGAATGCTGAGAGCAAGAGACAGCAAGGAGCTGCGCCCAACCCCTTCCCCCAGCCCGATTCTTGCAGTATCTCCACTCCTCCACAAGAAACCCCCCACCCCTCCACTCATAAGAGAGTAGCAAGTCACATCTTTCCCAGGGCAACTTCTTTTGTCTCTCCTAAGTACCTGGTCGTTATTGTATCTTAGCAACATATGGGACAAAATTCCACAAGAAAAAGAAACAAAAGGAGGAATCTTAAACCCCAACATCAAGTATAGGGAGGCCTGGCAGATTGATTACATCACACTGCCTCAAACCCACCAAGGCAAGTGCTACATGCTCACAACGGTAGAAGCCACCACTGGATGGTTGGAGATGTACTCTGTGCCTCACACCATTGCCCAGAACACCATCCTGGGCCTTGAAAAGCAGGTGCTTGGCTCCCGGCTTTGCTATTTGAATGCTCTAGGGAATCCTGGCTGCATCTGTCTGTTGGAGACCTTACCCTTGGGAAGCTCCAGGATTTCAGTGTACTCGCAGCTGGAGTCTCCTTCAAACTGAGAAGCTACCATGGATTTCAAGAGGCAGTGAACATTCTTAACAACTTG
>VZTF01002865.1:24950-35178 GCA_013397755.1 Cnemophilus loriae | reverse complement strand
CACTTCCAGGGATGGAGCAGCCACAGCTTCTCTGTGTCACCTCCCTCACCTCAGCTTCCCAGTATCCCATCTAACCCTTCTCTCTGTCCACACAAAGCCATTCCCCCTTGTCCTGTCCCTCCAGCCTCTCTCCACCTTTCCCAAGTATCTCAGACTCTGGCCCTTGTGGGCTGGTTTCTCAGACTCAACACAAAGACCCAGTTTTATCACCACAAAAACACCTCAGACAACCCAAAAATCATCAGTTACCCCACCCTGTCCCTTTGCCTTCCTCACAGAACCCCCCCACCTTGGCAAGCCTCAGCCTGGAGCCCCTCAGCATCCCCAAATGCCACTCCCAGGAGCTTTCTGGAAGCCACCCCTGGACCAGCACCCAGGATTGTTTACAGCAACCAGAGCTCAGGCAGGGCAAGCTGAGACACGGAGCATCTCCTCAACAAAGGCAGGGTAACAAACCCCCCTGAGCTCCAAAGTAAAAGAAATCCAACTGATTTAGCAAGTACAGTCCCATCCTTTTAGCTTTTCTGGAAAATAAAGGCACAAAACCTGACCTGGGAAGTCTTTCAGAGGCATTTCTGAAGGCTTATTTTAAATGAGCAAAGCTGGAAACAAAAGAAAAGCACTTTCCATTTGCTTTCACATGAGAAAAAGGTCAAAAGAGACACATCAGGCAGCTCCTGTTTTATGTACCTTCCCTTTTCTCAGAATTTCAGTTTGGTTTAGTGAAAAAGCTGAGAGCTCACAGAGTTCCTTTTGAACAGTTTTACAATATCCAAGATCCCACAACAGCTCCTGTATAATTTAGTGGCCATTTGCCTTGTCACAAAGGTGAAGTGGCATTAACACAGCGGGTTTTTGCTCCTAACAACCTTCCTAGCAAGTTTTCAAATTAAGATTATGAGTCTTAGATGGAAAAATAGCAGTAAAAATGTTGTTAAACAAATCTGACAAAAAAAAAAAAAAAGCAGAAAGAGCAGCCAGCTGCTCTCATGGCTGGGACCAGTGAAGGCAACAGCTTCTCCATCACTCTGGATTTTTAATGAACAAGGGAGGCTTGTGACACACTTTTCCTTTAAGCAAATTGGGCTGCAGCATTTTATTCCAATTCCCTCATTTGCAAAGCAAACAGCCCTTCCAGCAGCAGGACACGGCGTGCCCTCACCGGGCACCGCCACAGCTCCCAGCGCTGCCACCACACCAGGGGCCTTCCCAGCGGGCAGGAAAGAGGAACAGGGGGAGGGCAGGAACTTTGCACAGCAAATTCATTCAAAACACCCCCAAAGTCCAGCTTTTTGGTGACCCTCAGGATCCTGATGAAAACACAAGGCCAGCCTGGACCCTCTGCCCGCTCCTCCCTCTTCCTACCCCTGGCCCCCAACTCATCCCCACCCCAGGGCTGCCAACCTGGGAATGCAAACTGGACTTCCACTGGGATATAACCTGTAGGAATCACTAGAAAATCAGTTTTTATGGTCATTATTCCTGTCTGCTGTTCTCTGAAAAGTGTTGCTGAGAAGGGTGAAAGGGATGATGCCCAACGGGAGGATTTTTAAAGCCTTGGACAAATTTGAGCAGCCCAAACACTTAAATGTGAGGCAAGACAGCAATTCCACAGGGAGCACTGATCCCAGGAGTTAAATAAACCCTTATTTGAACAGGCCAAAACCTGACCACACACTAAAAAAGGCTAAGTACAGCCTGCAGCCCGTGTGCTGCAGCCACAGCCCTGCCCTGGGCTGTTCCCGTTGGATTTGGAGCCCCGGGGTGCTCCTCCCACAGCTGGGCCCCCTTTCCCAGTGCTGTTACTGGGAGCAAAAAGCTTTCCTAGCACCTGGCTCTGCACAGGCAGCAGGATAAAAGGGAGGGGAAAAAGAAAAAAAAAGATAAAAGATGTTGAATTTTAAAGCTTCAGCTCTAGATGGAGCATTTCCCTCGTGGAAGAGTGTGCTCAGCAGGAAGGGTTTGTCCCAAAGGAAAGGCAGTGATTTCCCATCCCACCGATCTAAATCACAAATCAAGCCTGGTTTAGACACTCTGGGAACCCTCAGGGCTGTGGTTTTGAGGGTGGCATTTCTATTACATCACTTCTCTCTCCTCTCCTCCCAGCCACGAAGATAAAAGTTGACTCAGCAGAAGAGCTGCTGTAAGAAAAAGGTAACAGAAGGAATAATAACCTGCTTAAAGTGTCTACATTCCCCTCAAAGGATCCAAACAAACCCCTTACTGAAGCCCAGGAATTCTCCCGGTGGAGAAGCTTGCAGGATTCGATCCTCAGAGAATATCAGCTGGAAAAGGCTGGATTCAGAGAGATTGCTTCTTTCCACAGAGATTTATTCAGGAAGAGAGCTGACTCCTGCTTGGCTTGTGTACATCCCGCCAGTGAGGGGCTGGAGAAAGGATGCAGAGCTGACCCTCCCTCTGGCCTATTTTGGGATATTTCGGGGTTATTATTGCAGCCGTGAGTGTGTTCATTAATTCCAAATCATTAGAAATTTCAACACCCATACCCCAAATTTCCCAGGTAAAGGGAAGCAGGGGCTGGCCGGCTTTAGAGAGCAATTCCCACTTCCAAGAGATCCACACCTGGACACCAAAATGCTCTTTATTTACTCCTTAATTCCTGCTAATAGCCTGCAGTGATTAATGAGCCACAGGTCTGAGGGTGCCCAGCGATCCCTGACCTGAGGGAGCTGCTCCCAAATCCTTTTTTCTCTGGAACAAAGTGACTGGGTGGCTTTTCCAAGATACCTTTTCCTACAGCCCCAGGGAGGGAAGGAGGGTGGTAACTCTCTCCTGGGGCGTCCAGGAGTCAGGGCAAGGTGAGATAACAGATTGCTGGGAAGGAAAGATCCATCCCTGCCATTCCCACCCATCCTGAGAGGTTGCATCCACACAGACCTTGGATTTCCTTGACCTCAACAACACCTCACCCAAACCCCAGGCTGCTCAGGCAGGAAAAAAAAAAAAGGGAATTTGCTTTAAGGAACTGCAGTGCAAAAAGGTGATTCTTGGGAAAGCAGGATTGGGATTCAAGTGTAAGAACCTCACGTCTCTCAGGGCATGACAATGTCTGGCCCAGAGGTTTATCGAGCGTGAAAAACAGAGAGGGGGAGAGGCTGCAGTCTCCTTTCCACAGCTCTGGCTCCTCAAGGAGAGGCAGGTGGAGGAAGGATAAATCCAACCTGGCTCCGTGCCCGGAGCTGCCACAGCCCTCCTCTGTGGGCTGATCTTTTGCTTGACCACTTCCTGAGTTGGTGGTTTTTTTTATGGATAAAAAGAGAATGAAGCTTTTTTTTTTGCCAACAAAAAAAAAAAAAAAAGGCAGCTGCGCGGAAAAAAAAAGCCTGATATTATTATTATTATTCCTCCAGCAAATCTCCTCTTAAGGGAGAAGGAAAAACATAAACAGAGCAGTTTCCTGTGATCCCTGTGGGACTGGAGTCCGCAGGGGTCACGGGGACATAAATATTTCTAAGAAAGGAATTTTGGAAGTTCACAAATCCTTTTTTGCTGCCAACTTTTGTCTAGGTAGTCTTAAACGAAAGGAAAAACCCCCAGTGACACTGGCTAATGGGTACAGATCTCACGGGCAGGAATTTTCCTGATCCACGTAAAGAAGGCAAATATTTTAGTTTTGGTTAATGTTTTCTCTCCAGCTCTTCCCTGTGAAGAATTCCTCAATGGTTGCTATAGCCAGATATCCCACTGTCTGCCTGTCCTGGTATTCCCTTGCTTTGGGAAGTGTTTAATTCCAACCAGGAAATGTTTATAATGTCTCTCCTAGGAATCTGCAGGACATGGCACCCAAGGAATCACTGGGAGGAAAATCTGCTTTCCAAACCTCCTGAATATTCAGCCCGAACACACATTAAATAAACATGAACATACATGAATTAAACATTGTCTCAATCGTTTCAAACATTAAGGCACTTGTCTGGAGGAAATTCCAGCTCCAAGAACACGCTGGGAGAGTTTATAGAGCGTTAATGAACAAGCATCTGCTCTGGAAATCCAAAACCACCACGGGGCACACAAAGGTGGAGGGCAGGATGCTGTTTATCCTTTAGGAAACGGGGTTGGAGTCACCTAAAAGGTCTTAGTGGTCACGATTTTATCCATGAAGATGGCACTTGGGAGAGTCTGGAGATGGCAAAGAGCCCTGCAGCCTTGCAAATCCCTGCTGCCACCACCTGCGTGAGCTCTGACACTCGAGGGTTTCGGCACTAAAACCAAGTGACACCTCGAGGGTTCCCACTAAACGGGACCTCAAGTTGTGACAGGATGAGACGGCATTTTCCATGCAGGAATGAGCACTGTCCAACCTGGACTGCTCCCTTCCACTGCGGGAAGCACAAGATGAGAAGTCAGGGTACAGGATCAGAACAGGCACATGTCACTGCCAGTGACAGCACTGTCAGGGAAGGGAAGGGCTGAGGAGCAGCCGGGGACGCTGTTCCCTCTGCTCTGAGCACAGCACGTCGTGCTCGGTCCCACAGCTCCCAAACCTTGCCCTGAAAACTCACCAGTGCATTTATTCCTGTTTATACACGGCTGCCCCAGCCCTGGAAGTGTCCAAGGCCAGGCTGGACAGAGCTTGGAGCACTCTGGGATAGTGGAAGGTGGCCCTGTCCATGGCAGGGGGGGAAAGGGATGAGCTTTAAGGTTTCTCCCAGCCAAAACCATTCCATGAAGGATGTGGAGCTGCTGGTGCCAGTCCAGAGGAGGCCATGGAGGGCTGGAGCCCCTCTGCTCTGGAGCCAGGCTGGGAGAGCTGGGGGGGTTCACCTGGAGAACAGAAGGCTCCAGGGAAACCTCAGAGCCCCTTCCAGTGCCTAAAGGGGCTCCAGGAGAGCTGGAGAGGGACTGGGGACAAGGGATGGAATGCTACGACATGGAGGAATGGCCTCCCACTGCCAGAGGGCAGGGTTAGATGGGATATTGGGAAGGAATTGTTCCTGTGAGGGCGGTCACACCGGTTACCCAGAGCTGTGGCTGCCGCATCCCTGAAGTGCTCAAGGTTGCCCAGGGTTTGCAGCAACCCGTGGAAGGTGTCCCTGCCCATGGCAGGGGTCGGCCCAGATGATACCGAGGCCTTTTCCCAGCCCAGGAAGGGCTCCAGGCTGAGCCCGGCCCAGCAGGGCTCTCACCTGTCGGGGGCTGCCCGTAGGACGTGGCGTAGGCCGTCTGCCCGTACGTGGCCGTGGTCTGCGGCTGTGTGTAGCTGACGTCGGTGGGCTGCCCGTAGGTCCCGTAGCTCTGCTGCCCGTAGGTCTGCTCCAAAAGGACACAGATTCAACCCATGAGCACAAGTGACCCCCAGGAACTGCAGTTGCTCAGCGCTCTCAAAGCCAAGGCAGCTGTGAAAGTTTAGGTGGCGCGGGAAATTCCGGGTCAGCTCTGCAAGGAGGTTATGGAGTGGTTTTTCCCTGCCAAGACTGAAGGAACAGGCTCTTGACATTGTCACCACACACCTCTGCTCTGTGGAAAGCAAACAGGAAAGCTCCCAGCTCCTCACAACTACCACCAGCACTCACAGGCACCATCCCAGGGTTAACCTGAAACACGGGAATGGGAGCGCTCCGAGGGCAGAACTGCACGAAGGGAAAGTCACTTCGGTGTAAAACTGCTTTGGTGTTGGCTAAAAGAAACCTGCTGAAGGTTTCAATTAAATCACTTGGAGTATTTTTGACGCCCATCAGCCATTAATTTGAGAAAGGGGAGTCGGTGAAGGCATGGAAGGACAGGATCCACGGGAACACCCGAAGTATCCCAGTGGTGCTGCTCCCATCCCGGTGCCTGTGCATTCAGTGAGGGATCAGCTCTCACCTCACCCATCCCGATTTTGTTTCCAAACCCGGCTTGAAAATCACTGAGGAAAGGAGAGGAGCAGCTGTGCCCAGCAGTGTCACCAGCTGCCCAAGCCATGCCCTGCCAGCTCATGCTCCAGGCACCAGCAAGCTTCCAACAGCTCCTGGCTTCGGATAAACCTCTGGATGCAGCTCGAGGTGTGACATGGAAACAGCTTTAACCTCCAGATTTTGAAAGAATTCAGACTTCCAGGAGAGCCTGGACTTTTTGGGATGTTCAGCCTTCCTGAACTCAGGGCACAGGTCTGAACCAGGAGCAGGAAAGCCTGGACCACGTGAACACATCCCTGTCCCTGGGAGTTCGCTCCACCAAGAGGCAGGGAATGCTGCAAACTTCCCGTGGACATGTGCCTACAGCTGAGTTTAGCTGGTTAGGGGTTTAATTAGCTGGTTAGGTGTTTAATTAGCTGGTTAGGTGCTTAATTAGCTGGTTTTAGTTGTTGAGGCCTCCTGTTCCTACCCTTGTCATCCTGCTCCCACCTTCCACCTCACCTACAACTGGGAGCAGCTCTTCCAGTTGTTGTCTCCAAAGACTTTTATTTTAAATAAGTCACCATCACCTTCCTTTCAGCCCACACTGAGCCTGACTTCCTCCTCTTGGGAAGGAAAATTAAGCCTACAGCACTTTTTGAGGACAAGAATTTACCTTTGGAAACATACTTGGAGTTTGCAGACAAATGTGGTTGTAGTAACTTGGATTCTAAAGGTTAAAAATAAGCATTAAGTTAATCTCTTAAAGATCATCATTATTTTGCAGTCCAGCCAACTGAGAGTACGAACAGTTATAGCAACAAAAACTCCAGGAGAAAATTTATTCCCTCCTCCTCCTCCTCCTTTGTCCAATTCTGCCATCTCCCAAAAGGCAATTCCCCCCTTTCTTCCCAGTTTTTTCCTCTCCTACACCTCGGATTACGACACCCACCAACGTGGTGGTGTCAAACATACACCAAGAATTTGGCTTTTCTGGGATCAGGATTGAATAAATTAACAAAAAAAGGGGGATTGCTGAGGTTATTTCCACTTTTAAAAAACACTCTGGGCTGGGGGAGAAGCTCCAAGACAACTTTTAACCACGGATTTTGACGCTGCCGCTCTGAGTTTCTCCCTGCTGAGTGTTTTCCTGGAAAACAGGTGAGTGAGCAGGAATTGCAGCCCCCTCCCGTGTTTTACCTGGGTGGTCTGTGCATATCCTTGGGCTGGCTGAGGTGCATAGGCGCTGTAGCTGTGGAATGAATGTAAAGACATTTATAATCTTGCCCCAAATCTGCGTCACCACACAAATTTTCACACAGCCCAACGGTTTCTGGTGAAATTCTATGGGAATACAAAGCTCCAGGAAAACCCTCAGGACTCCCAAACATACCTGAGTTAAGCCCAAACCATAATTACGATATATTTTTATTACAGCTTTATAAAACAAGGAGGATAAGCTACTTACCCCTGCTGAGCTGCAGCTTGGCTATAGGTACTGTAATCTAAAAGAAAAGGAGAAGAAAAGGAATAAAAACCTTGATAAAGGCTTAACAGAATTAAAGAGCCCAAGAGCACAGCAGCTGGAATTTCCTCCTGCAGCTCGCTATAAACCACTGGAATTCCAGTTTCCCAAGGGTGGAAGGTAAATGCACATTTTCAGTCGTTTTTTTTGAGGGGAACAAAACCTCTCTTCCCCTCATTGTTCCTGCTGTTTGCAGCAGCGACTTTGATCTCAAATGACCCCGCTCCAATTTAACTGCCACCTTGGATGGATCCCAGGGGGCTGGCAGGGGGGGATTTGGGTTGGAACAAAGGAAAAACAGGGATTTGAGCCTTACAAACCCCCCACCCTGCTTTGAAAGGGCCGGGCTGGAAGGTTTCACCACCTTCACTGTTTCCCTTTCAAGGACACAAATCGATGGCTGGAAAGCCACTTGTCCCCTGGAAGGGCTGGAGTTGGGAAGCTGGGAGTGATTCCCTCCCCGAACCCTCAATCCATGTCAGCACCGATTGGGACGAGAACCAAAATCCTGAAAATCCAAGCAGCAAAGCCTGTGCTGAACTGATTTGCTGGCGGGGATGGAAAATGAATCCACATGGCAATTAGGAGGCTAAATTTGAAACGACTGCAGCTCCCAGCTCCCTCACAGGCACCAACAGCTCCAGCTCCCATCCCAAGGTCTGGAGCAGGGACGAATTCATCACTCCCACCAGACCTGGCCAGAGATCCCAGCTCTCCCAGGACCATGGAAGCCCTGAGATCAGGAACGAGCCCAGAACTTCCTGGCTGAGGCCACAGCACCTGAGCCAGAGGCAGGAGCTGGATCAGCGGAGCAGTTCCCAGACATCCCTGTGTTTCCAGGGATGAGGAACGGGAAGAGGTTCCAGTGCTCCCATCACCATCACACCTTGGTCAGAAACCCAAATTTATCCCAGAATCATGGAATATCCTGAGGTGGGGGAGACCCACAGGGATCAAGTCCAACTCCTACACTGGAGAATTTGAGGAAGCACCGGCCTGGCTTTAATGCCACTATCCCACTATTCCCAAGGCGCCAGAGCCCCGGGAATCACTCGGAAAACGCAGCTTCCACCCCCCACAACCTCCTGTTCCTCAGCCTGTGGATCCACCCCCACCAAACCCTCCCTCCCCACCCTCCAGGTGAGCTCCCAGCTTCTCCTCCTGCTCCCTGTGCCGCTGCTGGAGCGGAGCCCCCGGATCCGTGATCCCGGCAGGAATTCCTGGAATTATTAATTCCTTTGACCTTGCCCAGAACGCCTCACACGGAGAAAGAAGACACTTGGAGCTCTCCAAAGGCTTCCCCGCTCCCGGGACACACGGCACAAGTTGTTCAACTCCTCTGGCATCATTCCCACTTCCCCCACAGGTTGGCACGTGGAATATTGGAACGTTTTCCTTGTTCAGTTCAGGGTTCTGGTTTTTGTTTTTTTTTTAAATTCACTTTACACGTGGCTCTGCTAAATCCTGAGCGTTAATTAATGCCCGGTCCCCCTCATCCAGCTTCCCTTTCCCACCACCATCCTCATCACTCTTTTCCCTGCTCACCCTCCAGCCAAAACCTCACTTAATTCTCCATTTTCAGCCCCCTTTTGGCCTCGAGCTCCACGCAGGGGCATCAAATAATCCCTCTCCTCACAGCCCTCCCCCAGTCCCACCCAAACCCAACATTTCCCTCTTTGCAGGATTTAATTCCAGGTGTGGAATTTGCAGTTTGCCTGTGGTGATGCCTCTCTTTTTAATTTGCTGGGATTTAGATGAACACAGAACATTAATAAAAAATAATATTATGGTTCATTTAGTTAAAGCCATCTCCTGGCTTTTATTTCCAGGGGGAAATTAATCTTCATACTTTTATTTCATGAGGCTCAGGAGCACACCAGAGGCTGAAAATAGCAGCTCCCAGGAGGAACAATTCCATGAATTAAGGGAAAACACAGCTGTGGTTTTAACCCCCGTTTTGACAATTCTGTTGGCAGATGTTCCTTTACTGACTTTTCTTTTTCAAGCTCTCCAAGGTGCTGTTCGTGATATTCCCCCACACTTCATAGCCTGGGACATTTTCCTTTCTGGAAAAAAGGAAAATCCTCCTTCTTTAAGGAGAGGCAGCCCGTGGGCTGCTGGGCTTTAAAGCACTTTAGAGATGATGTTGCCACAGCTGGGGAGTCTCAGTTTCCAACTATTTGTATCCAGCTGGAGCCCTCGTGGAAAAACATTTCATTCAAATAAATTTGGAGCCGTGGACATGTTGGAATACCTTACGGGGAAAAACTGGGAGAGAAGGCTCCAGGGAGAGCTCAGAGCCCCTTCCAGTGCCTGTGGGGGCTCCAGGAGAGCTGGAGAGGGACTTGGGACAAGGGATGGAGGGACAGGACACAGGGAATGGCTTCCCACTGCCAGAGGGCAGGGATGGATGGGAAATTGGGAAAGAATTCCGGGCTGTGGGGCGCTGGATATCCCAGAGGATGCTCCATCCCTGGCAGTGTCCAGGGCCAGGCTGGACGGGGCTTGGAGCAAGCTGGGATAGTGGAAGGTGTCCCTGCCCGCGGGATGAGCTTTAAGGTCCCTTCCCACCCAAAGCATTCCAGAATCCCGTATTTGCACCAAAACCCGCCCCGCGGAGCCCCGGGAGGGCCGAAGGCGCGGAGGGAGCCCTGGCTCGGTGCTTCGCTCCTGGGAGCGCGGAGCTCCGGGAATCCCGCGGGGCCGCAGCACCCAGGGGCCGCGATTGAACCACCAGACACTGAGGGGAAACACCCGCGGCCCTGGCGAGGCCCCGGCGGGCGGCGCGGGGGGACACGGGCGAGACGGGCCCTGCACGGCCCGACCCCGGCGGCCTCCGTGCGCGGCGCCACGGGCCGGCGGCGCG
>VZTF01002860.1:614790-657384 GCA_013397755.1 Cnemophilus loriae | reverse complement strand
TGCTTTATCAGGATTGTTAACTGCTGTTGATTCTATTAGACACGCCATCTTGCAGAATCAAGCAGCCACTGACTTCTTGCTGTTGGTGCATGGACATGGTTGTGAAGAATTCAATGGCATGTGCTGCATTAATCTTTCTGACCACTCTAAATCAGTGTTTGCTAGTATCAAAGAACTACAGATAGGTCTTTTGAAATTAAGAGAGGAAGGTGAGTCTGGTTGGTTTTATGATCTGTTTGGTAACTGGTGAATTACTAAGTGGATCAAAGACCTCATAAAAATGGGATGTTTAATTGTAATTGTTATCCTCATTTTACTCCTTGTGCCGTGTTTGTTCTCCTTCTGCAAAGGGCCCTGCAGAGGACCGCAAACACTGCATTTCTGGTTAAGAAACAAAAAGGGGGAACTGTGGAAGCCGGCAGCAGGCCAGAAAGGTTCACAGACATCAACTTGGACACAGTCGCTACATACCCTTGAGAACTCGCCTTGTACCCGTGAGAAAGCTCAGCATCAACAAGAAGCAAGAACCATAAACAACAGATGTAGAAAACACAGCTGCCCTAGGGAGGCTGTTATTTGCTTAGATTTGTTTTAGATGGGTGTTAGTAGCAAGCAATCAATAATATGGGGGGTGTTAACATAGAAGCCAACGGGGACACAGCACGAGTGCCAAGAAACTGTATAAAAGAGGCCTTATAGAATTAAAGATGCTTTTTGCCATAATCTGAAGTTGTCAGTGTATATGTGTTTTGACCCATCTCAACAGCGACAGGAATGCCCATGTGCCTCCCTTGCAGGGGGCCAGTTTGACACTGTCCCTTGCAACACTGAGGGTCCGTTGCATCGTCCTGCAGTGCTCTGGTGCAGGGTCTGGGGACCCCTTTGGGGGGGCCTTTGATGGGCCATGTCACCCCCTCTGCTGTAGATAAGCTTTTTCCCCAGGTGAAGGGGCCCGTAAGCTGGGCTCCTCTGCACAGCGAAGGATGGGCAGTCACTGCGCTTCTGACCAGAGGTTTTTGCAACACACACCAGAAGCCTCTCTCCCTCCCACCACTAGGTGAGAGGGTCTGTGTGAGCCTGGCAGCTGATAGCCCTGGGGCTATGGTCTCCACCCTGAAGGCTTGTGCTTTGTGAATGTCCCCAGCCCTTTATCTTATCTTCATCAGGGAACCCTGTAGGGCCTCTCAGAGCCCCATTCAGGGTGTGGTGGTCTTCTCTGCAGCTTTTTGTAATACAGCTTTAAAAGTCCTTCATGAAAATGTTTAAGTCATAAACGATAATATTTCAGTCTCTGACACCCTCCTTCAAAATTCATTAGAAAAACATTTTTATTTTTTCCCTGATGTTAACAGACAAAGAAATACTTCTTTCATACCACACTCCCATTCCCTATTAAAATACGTATCACCTTTTTCCCCTTTCTTTAGTGAAAAACGCTGTTCTCTGACAATCTTTGTAAACATCTTATATATAATGGAATTCTCTAAATCCAGTTTTGATACTTTGCAATCACAGTAGTTAACACTGGCAAGACTTGTTCATGACACCCCTGCTGTTGTCCTTGATCTTGTTGCAGGCTTATGCCATATTTACATTAGTGAAATATTTAGCAGGATTCCTTAGACATGCTCAAAGTTCCTTTTCTATGAAGCAAAGAACATACCATGACAGATAGCATGAGACACAGCATCAGTCTAGCCACAGATATACATGACTCATTGAATTTTACCTCAATGTGAGCAAATTTCTTCAGGGGGCTATCACAATAATCTCAGCTGTATTACTTCCAGGACCCTAACTTCTATATTCCTTATCATCTATTTCCACGTACTATGTCATTATAAATGTATTTTTACTGTAAAATGCTCCCAAAGTAATATATGCTTCCTTCACAATTCCAAAGACCATGAATCCAAACACAGCTTGAACTCTAAAATCCAGTTCTGCCTTAAAAAATACCAAAACACCAAAAACAACACGTCCTCAATTAGAGCAGTTTTTATTTAAAGTGAGCTCTGAAAATCTGTAGCATTTAGGCTATTAGTCTCAAAAAAGCAATCTGTTGAAAGATTTCCCCTTCCTGCTTCCAAGCAGACCAGAAATACACACAATCTACTTTATGGTATTTTAGTGTTTCTAGACTCTGCTGCATGAAAGCACACTTAATATACTGAGGCATAGTACAACTGGTCCTCAAAAAGTACACTTGAATAAATTTACGCATTTGTTTAATAGATGCAAGAATGTAAAAAAAGAAAAAAAGTTCTCACCAAAGGATGACTTAAAAACTAAACCCTTCATCTTGCAAAGTTGCAAACAGTACTCCTTCTAAATAATAGGAAGTATGCTATAGAGCTGGAGGCCATTTGCAACCTCAACTATTATGATTGCCCCAGGCTCTTGAATGCTTTGAATAATTTCAAAGTTTAATGAACTGTTCATTCACCAGCAGAGTTAAAATATTTTCTGGCAGAAATCCCCCTCCTAATGGAAACACCAGACCCAGTCTTTTAAAGGCAGCAAGGACAGGGCGAGTGAACTAAGTAATATTATGGCTGAGGTAGCAAATCTCCAAAATGATGCTATTTTGACAGCTTTGAAAATGCAATGGATCAGCCAGGGGCTGCACAATTAAATTATGTCATGCCAAAACTATCACTACTACAGCTCTAGAAGGCCCTTGGTAGATGGTCTCTTAACAAAATTACCAAAACACCTATAACATGAAACAGTTAATTTGCTTACAGATGAAGTAGTGGCAGCTGGCCAAAGATAAGGCAGCAGATATTAGCACTGGCAACTTGCAACTGATTTCATCTCAGGACAGCTTTAAATGCCTGAGCTGTCCAGGTCCCACAGCCAAGGCCAAGAATCACAAGGTAAATGCTCTATGTCCTCCTCACATCACCATAAGCCTGGACTGACAGTTCACACACAAAAGACGTTATCACTGAGCAACTTGATCTAGTGGAAGGTGTCCCTGGCCACAGCAGGAGGATGAAACTAGATCACCTTTAAAGGTCCCTTCCAACCTAAACAATTCTACGATTGTATTAGATACGGGCATCTGAGTGATGTCAGGCATGTAATGACCACACTTCATTTTTTATCTCTCAAAAAAAAAATCCTGCCTTTTTGATCACCAAGTCCAAATCCTCCATCAAAACTTTAAAACTGAATGCATATGCTCCTCCAGAAACAATGGAGTGAGCTACAAGAGGGCCCTTCCCACCACAGTTCCTTATCTCTTTCCAGAGAATCACAGAATATCCTAAACTGGAAAGGACCCACAAAGATGATCAAAGTCCAAGTCCTGGCCCTACACAGGACAACGCCAAGAATCACATCATGGATGACCACCAGCATGGGATTCATAGCAGAAAGAAAAGACTTGCAGCCTCACAGGTCTGACATTTCCCCTACTTTTCTGGAAGTGGCAGAATAAGCCTGAGGTGCAGGCTGTGCAGTCTCTAACATTAATGCACATTCATAGGTAGCACTTTGGGAAATGTCTCATTGCAGCCCTTATTTCATGAAGGCAGTTTTTGTGGCACAGAGCTGGCTGGTTTCAGAGAACGCTATAGGAATACGTCTGCCCTTTGACTTACTTCGTCAGAGAGGCTAACACATTTAGTTTTGAAACCTGCCAAAATTTCACAACCTCTGGAACAGACAAGCTGTCAGATTAACTTTGGGAGGAAGAAAGGAGGGGATGTACATCCACTGAATGAAAATAACTAACACAGAGCTGCATCCAGACTCAAATAAGCAAATCTTTCACTGAATGAGGGCTACAGGTTTTGCCTCACTGATTTTAGCTGAAAAACAGTTCTAGGATTTGGCGTTCACATTTGAGCATAAGGCTATTTTATAGGACTTACCTGCCTAAAACCAGAAAAAGACTGAAAATCTGCATGAGCACAAGATGCATACAGAAAAGCTTCAACATGTGAAAATTAATTCTGCAGGCACACAATATACAGACCAGCAACTATTGCAAGCTTGTATTGTTCAATACAACAGCAGCATCATTCAAAAAAACAACTAGCAATGGAGCAAAATATCACAGAGCTTTGTAGTTATACTAGCCCTGACTTTTGATTGCAAAACCTATTTCCGTTACCTGCAATGTTGTCAAGCTGAAGTTTATCAGCATAAGACGGCACCCTGACATAGCTGTTTCAGTTTTTTTGACAGAACCAACTGAACTATTACATTGGATTCACAGGAAGGGATGGAATATATCTACACCATAGACAGGCATAGAAAAATAGTTTCAGCAGGTGTTTTACTGCAATGTTTTGGAAAGCAAGTCTCCACATTCACTGTAAGACTCGCCTTTCTTGTCCAGGAATTGTGGGGTTTGTGGGGATATTCTTGAAGTATGAAAAATAATTCCGCAAAGATAACCAAGAAATAAGCTGCTGAATGAAATAATCACATCAACGCCTACCACAGTCTCTTAAAAATCATATGCTAACTCACAATTCCACCACTCTTAATAAAACCACATCACCATTAACCTTTTAAACTGACTAACTATGCCCCAGCAAAGGAGGATAGAAACCTAGCAGCTGTCAAGCACAGAGTTACATAAGAAAGAGACTATTCCAAAGGTTTCTGCTAGACAGAGGAAGAGAAACCATTTTTTTTTCTCCTCACATAAAAATAAAGGTTATAATAGTGGAGGGTTGAATAATAGCAAGAACAGTTACAGAAGAAACTGATGAATCAGGAGAGATGTGCTGCTGGGGCTGTACATTTAGAAAATCTGCATGGTGCAAGAATTCGCTACAGTGGAATATCACTCGCATATCTATATAGCTAATGCCATCAGCCAGCCATGTGTGAGAAGCGAGGGCTAATGTGCACCATCCAGAGAACTCCCACAGACACCCAGGAGTCTTTTTGTCTATTCTTGCCTTTTCCTGGGGGAGAGCAATAGAGGAACACAGTAGAAGGCCAAAATATTCAATCTGAAATACTAAATGCTAAGCAAATGTCTTGCCTCTGCAGTCACAGGTGATTTTCATTAAAATGAAGTAATTCAGTTATGAAGCAGTGTAGTCTACTTGGTTGACTGCCCCCATGTAGATTCGAGTATGAAAGAGTAGATACTCTGAAAAGAATGAATCTTTGGCTCAAAGAAGCCCGGAGTACTTGGAATTTTTCGAATTCCTGGTTCAGTGATACATGTCTGTAGGTATGTTCATTCAGTGTTGCAGCCGTAATCTTTAATATACAGCTCTTGAGTCCTCTTTCAAAACACTGGGGACTTGCATAAGAGACTAAGTCCTCTCTTCCTTACAGTGGTAGAATTGCCAAAATAATTACAGGACAAGGAAGCAAACGGTAGTCCAGAAGCAAGACTGTTTGCAGCCCCAGGGTTTGAAAGGATGCAAGCATAAAAGTCATGTAATGGGAGCTATTCAGCATTCCTTTTGTAGGATATAGTGCTAAGAAAGATAAAAGAGATAAATATCATTCTATTTGTTCTAAATCAATGCATAATATCGAGAGGATTCACATTTGTATCTGAGTACAATATTTAAATTATTAGTAACATATTTTGTCAACAGATGTCTCATTGTAAGCCCTGATCTGATTCAACATGCAGTCACTGGGGCTATTCACATGCTAAAATACTATGATAGAAGATGCATTGGAAATAGTAGCTGAAATAAGAAATAAAATACTTATTTTTGAGTCAGAAAGGCTACATTACACTCTCAAGAAGTACTAGGATTGAAAAGGAAGTGCTGTTACAGGTGGGAAGACTCCATGTAGCTTTCCCTGGCCTCTAGCTTACACCAAGCCTCTGCAGCTTTTCTGGACAAAAGAAAGAAGCCTCTTAATGATAAAAGCATAACAGAATTGAGGATTTGCCTCAGTGCAAGGAGTATGCTGATGTTGACTTGGAATATTGTAATTACTTTTATGTTTTAAAGCCTTATGACATCTGGATGAGGTGATTGTGTACTTCAGGAACACTCACACCTGAAATAAGGGCCTTGGGCACTCATGGACCTCTTGACATCACTAGCTCAGCCAGCAACCCACGCACTGCAAGTCCTTTTCAGTGAAAAATCAGTATAGCATCCAATCTGATAAATACTTCTAATTGCAAACAATAAAATATGAGAAATACATTAATATTAGATTAGCTGCAAGGTTAGTGCAAATCTCTGATGGACATAAAACAACCCCACCAAAGCCAACCCCACAGAGCAGGTTACAGAAGACAAGAGTACGAGGTCAGAATTTCACACTGTTCAACCAAGAAATTGAAGATTTCTTTTTAGTAAAGGTTAATACACATCCGGTTTGAAAAATGAATCCAAAAAATACATTTCACATATGGGTACGAAGTATTTTGCATTCAAAATACTCCAAACAACCAACAGAAATTAGACTGAGAAAAAAAAATAGTGAAATTAATCTGAACATTTCTAACTTTAATTTTTTTTTTTACATTTTAATCATTTGATGGGATTGCTATGTCTTTTTAATTTACCAGTCAGAGTTAAATAGCATACTGATCACTTCTCAGGTCTCCTGGACAAGAATACTCCAATGTTCAAGGACAAGAGGATGCCCTTTTTTCCTATCTTGACCTTCAAAAGCATTTGCTTAGTATTTTGTCTGCTATGTCAGGGCACCTCAGGTACAAAAGAGGCTTACAAACATCCTAAAACAAGACCCAATTCAGTCCAAAAAAAAAAAAAAAGAAAAGAATCTCTAAATTGAAAGAATTTTCTCCATCCCAGAGGTTACTCACAGAGGTGGCAAAGCAACTAGAGGATGTTGCATTTATGAAAGATTACTTGTGTTTAATATATAAAAGAATTTCCCCAGGTGCCTCCCTATTGCATGCACAGTGATGAATATGGAGATGGTAGTGACTTGTAGAAAGCAGTAGAGTCCTATGCTATGATGTTGACAGGGCACACAGAAGCCAAGGGAAGTGTTCTGCCCAGGTTCACAGGCATGAGAGCCCACAATAAAATTCAAGTGAGCCCTCTCATTCCCTCACCATACATCACACTGTCTAGCAATAAAGCACAGGTCTGTCTGGCTGTAATATGTTATTGTGTAATTTTCCCCACCATACTAGACACAGGTCAACTCCCTAACAAATGATTCTACAACAGCACTGATTGCTTGGGTCCATGGACTAAACTCTGATAATGTACTCATAGACAGATCACAGAATCACAGAAACAGAATCACAGAATCACAGAATGAACTAGGTTGGAAAAGACCTTTGCGATCATCAAGTCCAACCTATGACCTAACACCACCTCATCAAATAAACCATGGCACTAAGTGCCACATCCAGTCTTTTTTTAAACACCTCTAGGGACGGTGACTCCACCACCTCCCTGGGCAGCCCCTTCCAGTGCCCAATCACTCTTCTAGTGAAGAATTTTTTCCTGATGTCTAACCTAAACTTCCCCATGCACATCTGTGTCCTCTTGTTCTGTCAGTGTTTGCCTGGGAGAAGAGACCAACCCTCACCTGGCTACAACCTCCTTTCAGGTAGTTGTAGAGAGTGATAAGGTCTCCCCTGAGTCTCCTTTTCTCCAAGCTAAACAACCCCAGCTCCCTCATTCGTTCCTCATAGGGCTTGTGTTCCAGACCCTTCACCAGCCTTGTTGCCCTTCTCTGGACATCCTTACTTCAACAAAAAAATCCCCTATATCAAACAGATAACCCAAATTCAGCCTAAGACCACGTGCTTAACTTGGCTCCTAGTCTTCCCATTTTCATGAATGTTCAGTTCACCTTCTTAATAAGGCCCAGGGTGCTACTGGAGTCCTGTAGCTTTATTATGCAATCAACAAATGAAAGGGAGGAACATTAGATATTGATCCAGGACTATGGCTATAAACAGGTGTCTGGCACAAGCTCCAGCTGGAGGTCTGCTCTCCCAAGCATGCTGTCAGCACAAGCTTCCCTCACAGGGCTGTTTTGACCAATGACAATGTCAGTAACAAAACCTTCCCTCCTCATTCCAAGACTGACACTTCCCAGGGCTCAAAATTATTTCCTTTACTCTGGAACGTTTCCAGAGATATTCCAGGGAACAGTGAGCCATTACTTGGAGACTATTCTTGTCTGTTGGATCTTAGCTTTTTTAGAAGGAAAGAGCAGCTTGGCAGAATCCAGGACAGCTATGCACATCCTGCTATTCTGACACAATTATGTTGCAGATGCTACTATTCCACACAAGCTGAATATTCAACCATTACTGCTTCCGACTTTTTAATAATAGACAACTTTCAGAAAATCATTGTTATCTCCAGTTTAACATCTCAGACTTGATGACAAGAAAGAACTGGGAGGAATTTTTTTTTTAAAGACTCACTAGAATAAAAATTATTCAATGGATGCCCACGACTGTAGGCTGTCATGCATGCTGAAGTCACTCCATACTCATCATGGCATAGGAACACTGTATTCTACTGTAATCAGTCTTTTTACAGTATAGAGCTATAATTATAAAGTGATTTTGATATCAGAAATGGCATTGAAGTACCTCACTTAAAAATACCCACCCTGATAATAGGATGCTAAGACTCGTGTTTAGCAGAGGGACAGTAAGCTAGGCATCAAAGCAGACTTTGGCAAGGAGAAAGCTAGTCACTTACCTGGCAAGAGACTTGGCTAACAAAATAAGGATTAAATGTATGCTGAATTCTGCTTTGGAACACTCTCCTAGAAGTTCTGAATGATGTCTTTTGTCCTAAAGGGAAGTAAGGGGGAAAAAGGGATAAAGGTAGGATGAATTGTTAAATAGCAAGCATCATGTATACCTTCACTAAGCATAGGCCAGGACTGAGGCATGTGTCACATGGTGCAGGACATAGGTGTGATTCAGCTTCTTCTTTCTAACATTTAAAACACTTTCAACCTCTCAAGACTATTTTCTGCCACCAAGTCTCTGATGGGAATGGAAGAGATGCAGCACTGACATTTAGCATCTGCTCTCAGAAGCAATGTTTCTCCTGTGACCCAAAGCCATCATATAAAATAATTCTTTTCTGTCCACAATTCAGCTGAGTTACTGCAAAAACAGAACCAACGCTCTCCCCTTTCTTGTTATGCACACCAGGCACCATATATTTTTTTTGTAAAAAAAGTTACATATTTTCTCCTGGAAAGGCCAAAGGGGCAGCTAATCCTAAACCTGTAAGTACATATGTAATGATCAACAAATAATTTAATGCTTCTCAGCCAAGCACAAACAGCTGTGTTACCAACAGTAAATCTATTTTCACAAGTTGACTGGGCTTGATAACCCAAAATATAGTCATAGACAGAAAAGGAGTCATAGTTCCTCTCTGAGGAATAAAAATATTAATTTCTTTTGATTTAAACATATGTAAGCATCTCATTTAATCTAACAAAAACCTCAAAAGACATTTTTGTTACGTGTTTGGACATCTGTTAAAGTGTGCGAGAGAGTGCCAGGTTACATTTCACTCATCTTTTATATTTAAGTGCTTAAATGACAATGCCTGCAGCTGGTAGCTTTTCACGTAGCCAAGTGTGATTCAAAGTCAAAGTGTAGTTCCAGGTCATGATCAGCCAAGGTCATGCATATTTTAAACATCCAAAAGGTAAGAGTAATTTCTTCCCTTCCTATCTCTGTTATGGTTCTACTAAAACAAACCAACCATTTTTCACCTCATGTTTAAATTCAAATCTGCAGAACTGACTCACCTGAAAGATAATGTCACAACTTATATTATAACAGAACATCTTATGATGGAAACCCTTTTGAGAGGTTATATAAAAATATCACAAAGATACAGTCACCCTAAAGTATCTCCTTGTATTGAATTAAAAATCCTATACCTGCAATACCATTCTGGGGAAGAATTCAAAGACCTTCTCTAAAAAATGGAAAATTCCTTTGAAATACGCACTTTTCTAAAGTAATTTATGTAGAAAACCTTATTGGTCTCTTTCCTGTTAAATGCCACAGGATTCTTCATAATGGAATTAATTACAGAAGAAAAAATACCATTTACATTTATTTAAAACCATGAATTAAGAAAACCATTTTCTGACCTAGATTAAAAAAGGACAGGACTAGCCTAAAATGAAAACACAACTCCACTGAGATTTTTTCACTCCTTTGTAAATTACACAGTTTGTTTAATTAGACGAACATCAGACATGAAATTCAACTCAGACCCACATCTTCTCATGCACACAAACACTAGAGTGTCCAATATCTTAAAAGAGTACTAAAGTGGAAGAGTGAGTATAAAATAAAAATATTAAAAAAACAATGAGCATTTACAAGTAAATGAAAATGCAGCACTGCTTCTGCTACAATTCATAGAAAGTCTCCAAAACAATGGTTTCTACACTGAAAAGAATTTAAACTATGCAGTAATCCTAAAAATCACTATTTAATCAAGTACGAGGAAAGAGGTGAAACTTACTAGCTCTCAAAACAAGCTCTGCAAATCAGTTAACAGTTCTTGTTAATCCAGAGATTAACAAATTTGATAAATGAGGTTTACATCTTCAATGAAAAGAGGAGTAAGACAAGCTCTAAAAAGAAAAGTCGAGCCCCAAATATCTTAGATGAATTATCATGTAAATCTGCAGGACGCACAGCCATAACAAATCAGTTATATTTCATTCTGGAAAAATCTCAAGGCAATTAGTTACATTTCTGAAGAACAGTATGACCCATTTCTATTCCAATTAAAATTGCCAACCTCTTAATTATATAATCTATATTATATAATATATATATAATATATATTATATAATTACCTTAATTATTGTATTATCTTAATTATAAAATATATATTTTATAAATATTGGATATGTATGTATATATGACTGTGTGCACACATATATACATATATATATGTGTGTGTGTGTGTGCCTTTTTCACACAACCTCATTTGGAAGTCATTAATATCCAAGTCCTATGGAAGGGATACACATCATACCAACACACATACTGAGACCTGTGGGAGATCTTAGTCTGTGCAGGAATTTTTAGCTTTTTTAAGGAGTCAGCATGAGGCAGTTACATTTGCCACTTACTCTTCCACTTTTTCCACCTGCACAGCTTTTTCTCCACAACCAGTCATAAAAATCTCCCATGTGCTCCCAATGCTGGCCAGGAGCTGCCAAGGGCTGGCTGGCATCTTAATCCCTGCACAAGTCCAGTGCTTCCCTTGAAAGGCTCATTTTCTGCTGATTTGTTTTAAAGCTGGTAATGAACAAGAATACATTTGATTCTCCATTAATGGATATCAGAGGACAATAAAAGCCTGGGAATATGAAATGCTCTTCTCATTGCCACTCTCTTCTAGTATGGGATTAAAACATTAACATTCTTAGCCCCTGATGTGTCCTGAAAAATATGGTAACCATTTTTGGAAACACCAGTGAACAAAGATAATTTATAGCAACAAGATTTGTTGGCAACACAATACATGAGCAAAATTCTGGAAGTTAACCACATCTTCACTTATTTCCTGATTTTCACTATGGTTAATGGGATGAAACATATAAGGCCTGTGTGATGATTTCTGTTCAGTTATTCCTAGAGCCTTCACTAAATATAGTCAGTCACAAGGAAAGCAGAAGTTTTATATAATTTTATGAAGTTTTTCTTCAAATCACACTATTTCAAATCGAAAAATAAAGATATTGCATTGTTCACTTATTGTTAACCGACATACCAGAATTATATTTGTTCTAACGGTGTGTCAAATGTTCTTGTTTTTCCATATAACTCAGGGAATTTAATTGTTAGAACTTCCTAGAACTTCATTATCATGTTATAGAATTGATTTTTACCTTTAGTTTTCCAATTTCTATTCTCTTATTTATTTGACTATGATGTGGCATTTCGCTGTAAATGAAATCCTAAAATCATTACCCATGTATTTATCACTAGATATAGTCCACGTGTCTAGGTGAAGTTTAGGTATGTTCTTTTCTTGTTTCAAGGACACAACTGAGGGAAAGAAGTACTGGTATGTTCATGGAATCACATACATGTTACCATACACTTCTTATACATGTCAGAACATGCCCCCATGGTGGCAAACTAATTTATATATCACTAAAATTTTATCCTTAAGATCTAGTCTGATACTCTACACAAAAAAAAAGGAAAGAGAAAAGTGGTAAATTTTAGTCAAGTATGCTGTCAGACATTCCAGCACGTGTTGACTGCAAACATCAATTTGTAATGCTTTCTTTTGGTAGAGAAAGTGTGCATTACTTTTGTCTTAAGGTAAAGGTTTAACTTTTAAGTCACATTTCCAGGATGAAAGAAGAAGAAATGCATGTCTGTGTCCTTCCCTTTTTGGGTTTCCCCCATCCCTGCAACACTGATTTAAAACATGTGAGTGAATCCAAGTGTTCCCCAATAAGCAAATGAACGAGTTTTTTAAAAAAACCCAACAATGCAAACACACACAAACAGTACACTTATATATGAAAATACAAGAGCTTTGTAGAAGACTCTGTAAGATGTCCCTGCTCTCACAGCCCACTTTTTCTATGCCACTCTCTTTGGCAAGGGCCAAAGCATTTCTCAAGTCTAAGATGCAACTCTACAGAGTGACCCATATTAGTGAGTGGTCAGCCAGTAGAAAAAAAAACAAAGACGGAAGTGTTAGAGCAGCAGTATCAAGCCTATTTTGAGCAGGACAAAATTTCAGCCAGAATATATATTTTTAATAGGGTGCTTTATAGCTGTACCAGTCTCTTGGAATCAAGACTTCATAGCAGGGAACAGACTGCAAACCCCTGTGACAGACTGGTGAGGGTTATTTGACATGCAGAAGCAAGATGTGCAAGAGCTTAATTCCTTTCCATATCCGAGACACAAAAGTGGTGCCCCAGTCAGGGCTAGGGAATATCAGGTGCCTGCAGAAATCAAGCAGAATCTACAAAGGCCAAGTATCATCTGTTCCCATTCTCATCCAATTGTGGGAAAAAATTTTACTTGTTTTACAATTAATTTTATACCAAATAATTCCAAGTCTACCTCTGCTAACATGCTTGAGGGAGGAAGCATATGCATTGCTGTATATGGCTTGGAAAGTAGTCTAGTGCACAGTGACTTTTCAGACTGTGTAGCAGCACAAAGGCAAGCAGAGTGCAAACTGACCTTGAAAAGCAGTGGAATCTTCCTCTTGGTTTCAACTGCCCCTGTACTCAAACAGAAGCTATTTCATGAAGCAAATTTATGCTTAGATATGGTAACTGTAAACAGATGTTCTTTTTGCAGTCCCTAATTACTGTCTAACTGAGGTATTCTGGACTGACAAAAGCATCATATGGACATGCTCAGCACAGTACCTATAAGCATTCTTTGGTTTAGTTAGAAATTGGAAGGCAGCTTTACTGAGAGTCAGAGTTTATCATTATATGCTTTTACAGATTTTATTCAAGAATATGATGCTATTGGGGATGCAATGGGGAACAAAGACACACGGACCTCCTTGCTTGTCCCGAAGAAGATCGTTTTATTGTGCCAAACCGAGCCCTTTTATGTTCTAAACTTAACCCAAAACGTGGGTTCATGTGTCCCTTTACCCAACCAGCTCTCTGATCATGTGGTGTCCATGCGCCTCCCCAGCCAAGCACTGCCTCACGCACGAGGCAAGCACACGCCAGCCATACAGCCCGATCTCTGGTTACAGGACCTGGTTTGTGCCTGGCCGTTAGGTGAACCTTTCCCAGAGTGCTTTCTGTTGAGCTAGAGTGAGCAGGATGTTTTGTCTCCCACAACTGAGTTTTACACTGAATTCTTCCAGAAATTCCAGTGCTTCATACATATGCTTTTTTGCACATAAGGAAAACGTATAGACAAAAGGCTTGTATTTAGTGTGAATGTTTTTAGTCACCAACTAGCAACATCCTTAAACCTGTAAAGGTGTCTTGTTTCTGTGCAGCAGTTGTGACAATCTATGAAAAAAGATGTGCAACTAACAAAAAGGGATTAATTCTTGATGAAGGAGAACTATGAAGATTAGCTGAAAGTTTATGAAGCAAGTTAAGTTTTAAAAAAAAAAGCTCAGTTTTCACAGAACTCAACAAAAACTGTACTCTCAGAGACCTTATAGAGCTTGGATTGCAGTCTGACACTCACAGTAACCCCTTGCGCTAAAATGTAAAAAGAAATTTGAGGAAACTCATGAAGTGAACAATGAATATCTGCACCTGTGATCTAGAATTAAGCACGACATCATATTTGCTCACCTCTGGTCAGAAACTTTGAGTAATAAATAAATTTTAAAAAGACAAGCCTCGCTACCATCTTTTAAAAAAATCTCAAAAACTTTCAACGATGTTAAGAATTAATACATTTAATCTGCCATGAATTATTAATTGTATATATTAATCTAACTGCTCCTTACAGATCCCATGTCCTTCCCTACATTTTGGGTTGAATCCCATCTAAGTAGAGGGAAAAATTAAAGTTGATTATTATTACACTGCTAATATTCTAGTACGGACATATATAGTATCTTCTGTCTAAAGTCAGGGATTTAACAGATAGTCTTCCAAAATGTCCAAAACCAGCTACTACCTGGAAATCTTTGTCAAATGTTTCCAGATAGGTACGAATCTAAGGTTCTTGTCAGAAGGAACTCTTGAGAGTTCCTCTAGGACAACTCAAAATACTAAGTCACTAAATTGTGCTCATCCTATGCAACCATCTCTTTTCTCTTGGCCCACAATCCATTATTATAATAATAAAGACCCTAACATGGAAGCACTAAGAAAAGATCCTTATCTTTTTCCTATTGTGAATGCCACTGGAAGTACTATAAAGTACTGAGGTGACACAGAACTTATGTTTTAAGATTCCATGATCTTTGTGGTGGGAATCAACCTTCTCATATTTAAATAAAATGTTATGAATAAAAATCATCAGTCACATTGTTTGTTGATGCCTTACAGTCATACTCAGAGCCAGAGACTCCAGTAACTGTGCTTTGGATGGAAGACTTTACACAAATCGCTGCTCTTGATCCCCTCAAGAACGAAGGGGCCAGAACAAAGTAGCCGATGCTCTAAAATGAGCACTGTTGCCAACTTCAATCTATTCAGCATGCCTGAAGTGCAGCAGAATTTATTGGCTCAATTAGACATATTTTATAGAGTACTGTCGTGGTTTGACACTGGCCCAACACCAGGCACCCACGGGAGTCACTCGCTCACCCTCCCCTGCCACAGCTGGGCAGCGGAGAGGGAAAAAAATTAACAAAGGCTTCATGAGTTGAGATAAGGACCGGGAGAAACACTTCAAGGGCAAAACAGGCTCAAGTTAAAATTGCAAAGTGAATTTTATTACTAATAGGATCAGAGGAGGATAATGAGAATTAAAATAAGCCCTTAAAACACCTTTTTCCCCCCCAGCCCCTCCCTCCTTCCCACCAATAGTACAGGGAGATGGGGCGTGGCGGTTTTTGGGTCAGTTCATCACCAAGATTTTCTTCCGCTGCTCTGAGAGAGGAGTCCTTCCCCTGTGAGACCATGAGGTCCCTCCTATGGGAGACAGTTCTCCGGCATGGGTCCACTATCACAAGCAGCAGCCCTACCGCACCTGCTGCAACATGAATCCCTCCCACAGGCAAACAGTCCTCCCAAAAATGCTGCGACGTGGGTCTCTCTTTCCACAGGGTACAGTCCTCCAGGGACAGGCTGCTCCAGCCTGGAAGCAGGGGCCCTCTCTCTCCACCGGGTCTCCCAATGGACCACAGCCTCCTCCAGGCATCCACCCGCTCCAGCGTGGGCACCTCCCCCACGGGCTGAGGGTGGATCTCTGCATCCCCCGTGGATCCCCATGGGCTGCAGGGGCACAGCTGCTTCACCATGGTCATCACCATGGCCTGCAGAGGAATCTCAGCTCCGGTGCCTGGAGCACCTCCTCCCCCTCGTTCTCCACTGACCCTGGTGTCTCCATGTTGTTTCCCTCACATGCTCTCACCTCCTCCTCTTCTCTAACTACAAGCAAAAACCTGTGACTTTGTTTTGATTTTCTTCTTAAATATGTCATCACAGAGGCAATACCAGCCTCTCTCATTGGCCCAGTTTTGGCCAGCAGCATGTCCATCTTCAGAGCCATCAGAGATTGGCCCTGCTGGACATGGTGACTGCTTCCAGCAGCTTCTCACAGGAGCCATCTTTGTGGCCCCCCTGCTACCAAAAACCAGGCCATGCAAAACCAATACAAGTACCTAAATGGTCCTGAAGAGGCCAGGACAGAGGTGGAAATGCTCCCTTCCAGCCTGACCTGCTGGTCTGTAACCAACATCACTCCACAAGTATACTCACCTGTATTGCAGGTGGCATTTACACAGATACAAGAACTCTTTTGCAGACAGAAATTGACTGTCCCCTTTAATTTACCACTCTGCAAGGATGGTGGCATGTAACCATACAGCCAGAGAAGGAACAGCAAAGTGGGACTGTTACGAATGGATGTGGGTGTTTAAATAAGTCTTTGCCTTTTGCCCAGGCCTCTGGCAGCAGGCAGTAACTTTATTGAGGCAGCCAGCACCCCAAAACCCACTCTTGTTCACAAGATCTTTAATAATGGCTGATTCAGTCTATTATAGAATGAATTATTTATTTAATAGACAGGAAACTAACAGACATAAGACTTAAAATAATACTACACAGGAATAAGACAAAAAAAAGGAAACTACTAGTAGATTTATACAGTGTGAGGTTAAAGGTACCTATTAATGTTACAGCTAGTGAAGAAATAATATAACTTAAGATTCAATGTATCTTACCATCCAGTTTATAGGGCACATCAAACCTTTTCGCTCAATCCCCAGGGAAGTAACCACGGAGTTGCGTCCAAACTCCAGGGAGAAGTCTTGAACACTTTCAGGGTGTGTGTGTGTAGAAGGCTTTTACCTTTGTGAAACATGTGTGTGCTTCTGTAGTTTGTAAAACAGTGTCTCTTAGTCAAGAGTATTTCCTTTATCTCTTCCCACATCAGATCTCCAGACAAAGATGTTTATTCTTAGCTGAGGCCTGAGCCCGTTTGATGCCAGAGATGACCCCTTGCTGGGCCTTTTAGCCCCTAGGTTATCTCTTTATGCACCAGCTATCTGTGGTAGAGAGGAGGGGGGGTAGATGTCCTGCCACAGGGACTCACTGAGTGGAACTGCTGTGGAGAGCGTCAGCCCTGGAGCCTTGCTAAGCCAAGCAGACAGACACCAGCCACACATCACTATCCATCAGGGCTGCACCTACTCCCATGGAACCAGTGACAGCATCGATTAGCTTCAGTTGCTTCCTATTGATATTTAAACTGGTGGTTAATGACTATGAGTAACATCAGGACCACAGAGACATATATAAGCATCCACAGATGCTGCAATTACTTTTGCAGCAGAAGGCCTGGCACTAAGCTGTTCTTTTGCTTTTCCTGCAAAGCGGTCTATGTCTTCATTGCTTTAAGAATTGCCTTTAGCAAAAGCAAGAACTTCTGATTCCGAAACCACAGTTATGACTGAGTCATGGCCACTCTTACAGACACTTGTCTTCTCTTGAATAAGATTCCTAAAGTTTAAAATTCAAATAACTACAAGGTATGAACAGTCCCAAGTTAAAATCCAACTATAATTTAATCACAAATGAGTTTTACTTTTTAAATAATTAAATAAGCATGATAACTTTATAAACTATCAGCCAGAAATGGTTTCTCTCTCCAGGTTTACATGCAATAGAAATAATACAACTGCCTGTAATATCAAACCAAAACAGTAAATTGAAGGTGTGGTTATTGATTTGGGAAATACAGGACATTTTTGCGTCAATAGTACCACCTGCTGGATATCAAGAAGATAAGAGGTAGAGACTAATCAACATTTATAAAAGTCAGATTATGGCATAATTCAATACAAGTCTTGCACAAATGTCAGCATAACTAAACTGTTACAAGTGAATTGATAACAAATTGTCAGATCTTCTAATGCACTCCCAAAACCCTGCAGAAAGGTCACTGACATTATCAGTATGTATTTTTTTGTTAAATCAGATATCCAAAACTCACTAAACATAATTTATCAGATGAATAAAAAATTCAAACCAATCTGCCTAGCAGCCCCATTTAAAAGCAATGTGCTACTACTATTAATGACAGTATTAAGTATGGGTTTTGGTGGGGTTTTTTAAGTTAATTACACAACTAATGTGTTATATCACTACAATGTTATTTGGCAGGGTGGAAGGAGTGGACAAAAATGCCCTCAAAGCACTAAAACAAGCAACCCCTCCTCCCCCCTACTATTGAGCTACTGTGAAATCCCAAAAATAAGCAGCTATTAAAGGACCTCAATCCAAGTGACTTCACTGAAAGCTTAAAGCTTCAGCAAGAAAATCATCAGCCTTGAAACCTCCCAGTGATAATATATAGGCCCTCCGACAGAAAACTGTTACCATGTTTCTGCTACTACTCGATAAACAACTTTCTGACTATGTTATTGTATTGATTTTGCACAGCCTGGTTTTTGGTAGCGGGGAAGCCACAGAGGTGGGTTCTGTGAGAAGATGCAGGAGTCTTCCACCATGCCCAGCAGAGCCAATCCCTGATGGCTCTGAAGATGGACATGTCACTGGCCAAGGCTGGGACAATTAAAGAGGTTGGTAATGTCTCTGTGAAAATATATTTAAGAAGAAAATCAAAACAAAGTGGGGGCACAGTTTTTTTCTAACCAGAGAAGAGGAGGAGGTGAGAACATGTGAGGGAAACAACATGGAGACACCAAGGTCAGTGGAGAACGAGGGGGAGGAGGTGCTCCAGGCACCGGAGCTGAGATTCCTCTGCAGGCCATGGTGATGACCATGGTGAAGCAGCTGTGCCCCTGCAGCCCATGGGGATCCACGGGGGATGCAGAGATCCACCCGCAGCCCGTGGGGGAGGTGCGGATGCTGGAGCAGGTGGATGCCTGGAGGAGGCTGTGGTCCAGTGGGAGACCTGGTGGAGAGAGAGGGCCCCTGCTTCCAGGCTGGAGCAGCCTGTCCCTGGAGGACTGTACCCTGTGGAAAGAGAGACCCACGTCGCAGCATTTTTGGGAGGACTGTTTGCCTGTGGGAGGGATTCATGTTGCAGCAGGTGCAGTACAGCTGCTGCTTGTGAGAGTGGACCCACACTGGAGAAGTTCACAGAGAACTGTCTCCCATAGGAAGGACCTCACGGTCTCACAGGGGAAGGACTCCTCTCTCAGAGCAGCGGAAGAAAATCTTGGTGATGAACTGACCCAAAAACCGCCACGCCCCATCTCCCTGTACTATTGGTGGGAAGGAGGGAGGGGCTGGGGGGGAAAAAGGTGTTTTAAGGGCTTATTTTAAGTCTCATTATCCTCCTCTGATTCTGTTAGTAATAAATTCACTTTGCAATTTTAACTTGAGCCTGTTTTGCCCTTGAAATATTTCTCGTGGTCCTTATCTCACTCACGAAACCTTTGTTAATTTTTTTTTCCCTCTCCGCTGCCCAGCTGTGGCAGGGGAGAGTGAGCGAGTGACTCTTGTGGGTGCCTGGTGTTGGGCCAGCGTCAAACCACAACAGTTATATAAGCACATTAAAAGAACCACTCATCTTTTCTGTTATGTATCTTATACCAGGTCACACTTCCTTCAGAAAGCTGTGCTCTATTTCTTCATTAAGAGTTCTGTCCAAGCATACTTCAATATTCCTCTAAATCTTAACAGATTTGCAGCAAAATCTATTTTAGTTACCTTCAGTGATTATCGTCTGATGGATCCAATGGCGGACCGCAAGCAACAGAGAACCCCTCAGTTTTAATCTAAAGGTTTACAAATACCAAACACTTAATCCACAAAACAATAGCACCTTGATACAAAAAAAAAAAAAAAAATTAAAAAAATTAAATTAAAAAATGCTTTCATTACAAAGCAGAAAATTAATTCCTAACACACTACACCATGCAGCAGGAAAGTTGCAGTATCTCCACTGCAGCTCCCAGGAACACAACACAGCTCTCCTGCAGACAATCTCAGACTCTCCAGTATGGGCAGCAGGTAAGCCTCTTTTTCTCCACCTTCCAATGCACCTCATCAGTCTCTCATTATGATCAAAAGTAAGACTTTCAACGGCCAGTTCAGAAAGCCCAGGACCATGCTGAGACTTGTGTCAAGTACTTAGTTCAGCAACCCAGTAAACCCCTCTGATGACCCAACAGGCTTTAGAAGGGGGTCTGTATGAACTCCATGAAGTTCAAGGCCGGGTGCAAGGTGCTGCCTATGGGTCAGGGCAATCCCAAGCACAAATACAAGCTGGGAAAAGAATGGATTGAGAGGAGTCCTCAGGAGAAGGCCATAGGTGTGAGAAGCTCAACAGGACCCAGCAATGTGTACCTGCAGCCTAGAAAGCCAACCACATCTTGGGCTGCATGAAAAGCAGTGTGATAAGCGGGTCGAGGGAGGTGATTGTCCCTTTACTCTGCTCTTGTGAGACCCCACCAGGAGCACTGTGTACAGCTCTGGGGCCCACAACGTAAGAAGGACATGGACCTGTTGGAGAGTCCAGAGGGGGCCATGAAGACCCTCAGAGGGCTGGAGCCCTCTAGTGTGGAGACAGGTTGAGAAAGTTGGGGTTGTTCAACCTTGAGAAGAGAAGGCCTCAGAGAGACCTTAAAGCCCATTCCACTACATACATACAAGAAAGCTGAAGAGGTTTACAAGAATGCGCAATTGTAAGACTGGCTTCAAAGAGGGAATGTCTTTAAACTGGAACAGCGTAGATTTAGATTAGGTATTAAGAGAAGCTTCTTTATTGTGACAGTAGTGAGGCAGTGGCAGAGGTTGCCCAGAGAAGCTGTGGATGCCCCATCCCTGAAAATGTCCAAGCCCAGGCTGGATGGGGCTTGGAGCAACCTGGTCTAGTGGAAGGTGTCCCTGCCCACGTAGAGGGTTTGGAGCTAGCTAGTCATTAAGATCCCTTCCAACCCAACCCACTCTATGATTCTAGCCAAGCCACGTGATTCTATGCCTAATTACAAATGCAGGGAACAAACACAAAAACTTAAATTCGTACTTCACAATAATGTATGACATCACAAGCTCATTAAATAAATGCTAGGACAAGAACACGGGTGCAAAAAAGATATACCTTGTTCCAAATTACCGAGGAAGGCAAGAAGCTGGGCAGATGTTGCATGATCGTTTATGAAGAACACATTTTATACTCCTCACATAATCCTCCAACACTCAAATCCAGGAAAAGTTGTTGAATAGGGTAATGCTGGAGTCTACTATAAATAACTGGAAGAGAAGGTTTCTTTCTTTTCTTTTAAGAAAAATGGAAGAAATAGCAGAAGAGCCAGAAAGAGACACCTTCAACCACCCGAGCCGAGCTAGATGTGCGCCGGCCTCACCAGCTGCACTCCGGCGGCGCCGACGGAGGGCAGCGCCGGGCGGGGCACAGGATCGGAAATGTTGGCTGCCGGCGGAGCACGCCGCCAGCGGGCCCTGAACCCGGCATCGGCTGGGAAACCAATCGCAATAATCTCCCTTTACCGTCATAGAACGCCTTCCACTTCACCCGCTGCCGGGGGCACTCGCGCGACCCCGCTCCNGCTTCCTCCGCGGGGCCTGCGGGCGGTCGGGCGCGCCATGGGGCAGTGCCTGCCCTGCATGGGTGGCGCCGTCAAGGATGTGGTGGAGACGCCCGACCCGGTGAGTGTGGGACCGCGGCGGCGGCTCCCGACCCGGGGGCAGTCCCCCCTCCTTCCCCGCGTTGTTTATCAGTGACGCCGAGCGTTGCCGCGGTGAGGCTGAGTGCAGGGGGCGGTGACCTTCCTTCCTCAACATGGAGGCCAGGCCGCGGGGCTGTTGCAGCGCCTCGGGAGGCAGTGGCTGTGCCGGGGAAAGGAAGCCCGTTCTTCGGCCCCCGGCCCGGGGTGGGGAGAACTGTTGGGCCGAGGCTACCCGGGGCACCCTGCAGCTTGGGGCCTGGCGCCCCAGAACCTCCTGCTCCTCTGCCCCACGGATCACGCGTGGGCACTTCTATGGTTGTATGGAGACCGGGAGTTTCGCGTGAGACGTGTTAGTGCATAGTTGTGGCCAATATGAGCCCCATTTTTACAAGAAATAGGAAAAGCTAGGTTTTTCTCTCCAGTGCCTAGTGATGCTCGCTTCTAACTATCCTCCACGGCATGACATTTTTCCTAGGTGAGTAAGAGCCCATCTCTGTGCGTTGTTTTACCCCTCATCTGAGGATTTCATGGGGGAGAAGGAAAGGAGCCCGCTTCGCCTGGGAGAGCAAGCATTCCACTTTCCAGACTCCAAAAGGACGTTTCATGCACTGCATGCCATTTCACCCCAGTCTGGATTTTTTTGAGTGAAGGCATGGAACAGCTGAATAGCGATTTCTGGAGGGGTTTGAGTGTATATATATCAGCAGCTGCTCTTTTGGCATATTAGTCACTGAAAACACTTTGTTCTTGCAGGCTGGCAGTGCAGGGGAAGATGATGCTAATTGACTTGAAGTTGACATTTTGTGGGAGTTCGTATTACAGATTTGAGTTGTACTTAAAAATTAAGACTTTAAAAAGAATGCAAAGACTATGTTAAAATAGAATTTCACTGTCTTTAATATTATATCTAGGAAATAAAAAGAAGACAGCTAGCAGAAGCTGCTGAAAAGAGGCAGATGGAGGTAATGTCTGATAAAATGTAATTTATTGAAATTATTTTTAGATAACTGGTGTATGGGGAGAATGGCTGTGGCTTGTCTGGTAACACTGGATATCATGTTTGGATTGTGGGAATTGTTGTCAAGTACTTTCCTAGTATTATTCATGTTGTACATTTATACCTTTTATATATATATATATATATTTAGAATTTCACAGCTAGGTAAGACCATTTTAAAGTAACTGAGCTTGTTTGGATGGGAGATATTTTACAGCAGTTTATAAAACAACCTAAGAACTGGAAGAGCAAGTTCAGCATTATTTTCTCCTTGTTGTAAGACCTGAAAACAAGAGATGGAGAAGTATTTAAACCAGAGTGGTCAAACAATTGTTGCAGTGGCAATTTCAAGTGGTACTACACTTGTTCTTTTCCTAAAAATGTGGGCCGTATGCACTTGCAAGTTCTGTTTATCAACAAGGCAACAGTTTAAGCATGTTTATCAGCTCAGCTTCCAGCAAAGATGTAGTATTAAGTTAGTCTTTTGTCTATTTAAGGTTGCCAAGCTTTAACTGCTTCTATATCTTTAAAGTTAGAAAAGGTAGGATACAAATGTTCTAGCAGAACAGCCAGTCTGGTTTTTTTTTTTCCTTACATACCTATAAAAAAGGCTTATAGCTCTTTACTTATTGTAGATTTTGAATAGTGTGTCTTAGAGACCACAGCTGAACTGTGAAGAGAAAGGATTGTTACTTGTGTGAATATTAGTGACATTACATATTGAATTAGGAATTGGCCATTATGCATGGGGACCGTGTTGACCTGGCTTGAAGGGAGTTTGGTAAATAATTGGAGCAACAGCTGAGTGATGCATTAGACTCCTTAAAACGCTTGATTTTGTGTCATTCTATGTACTAAAAGCAATCCACATGTTATTTTCAATCACAAATGGGTTTCAGTCACAAAGGGATTTTTAAGCATAACTGTAGAAAATAGCTAACTCTTAGCTGGCCAGAAAGCTTTCCTGAGAGGAAGGAGAAACGAAGCAGCTAGAGTTGTGGATGTCCTCAAAGTTTTGTGGGACTCATTATGCTGACAAAGAAAAATGGAAGTATACTCTTTGTTACTTTTTGTTTTCTTGGAAGACAAAGAGATAAAACATCTACCAGGATTATTTCAGGACTATCTTTGAGGTCATTTTAGCCTCTGAATGTTGGGTAATGGAGATGTCTTGCAAGCAGCCATGTTTAGTTTCACCCTTGTGAGAGGACAAGAGAGTAGATCAGATGTCCTTCCTTCTCTGCTTAGTGTTTTACATGCTTCTTAGCTGCTCATTATCCCTCCTAGCATCATGTGAGCTGTTCTCCCTTTTGGGGTGCTGCAGACAGTTTGGGTACCTGACTCACTTGGAAGGCCAGTTTCCTAAGAGGCAGAGATCAATCATATGGTCAAAGTAGGTTGGTATTTGGTGGTAAGATTTGTCTTAGTACCCCACAGAGAATTGAGCTTATTGTCAGGACCTTGAAATTCAGGTCAGAACGTTGCTGTTTTGTCTGGGTAGATTTTAGCATCTTTTGTATAGCTTCTGCTATGGTATTCTGCTAGGGTATATAACCCTAAACTTAGATAAGAATCACTTTTTAAAACATTTTCTTTTTTTTTCTATTTCTTTTTCATGGTGTTAACTGTTTGTAATTCTGATACTACTGCCATCTAGTCTAGATTGTCATTAAACATTTCCTACAAGGATGTGAAGCAGGCAGTTCACAACAGGTTTTTCATTTGGTACTCCTGCTACCCACACACCCTGTGACGTTTTGAAGGGTAGACTGTCACGCAGGGTATTTCTCACAGATCACAGTTTAAAAGTTGAACTTCTTCTCAGCCTGGGCTAGCACTATTAACGCAGCTCTTTTTCTCCCCTGTTTGTGAGGGTGAGAGTAGGCCCTGACACTGAAAAAACCACATACTAAAAATTTGTGGCCTTTTGGGAAGGGAGGTTCTGGTTCTGCATCTGAGGATGAAATATCTTCACCTGGATGTAATAACAAAGTGAAACAAAAACACCCTCACTTACCTATGGGACCAAGAGTACAAAGAATGAGGAAATATCCTGAAAGGGCTACCTTGATATAATGGTAGCATTACTAAGTGCTTCAGTCTTTTCATGCAAACCACAGTTCATAAAATAGTATTGCCAAGACTTGCAGTTTGGTTTCTCTCCAGAAAAATAGCTAACTTGGTCTTACTCAAATGTGTTTTCTCCCAGGCTTCCTCTCGAGGTATTAAGAATGCTTACTCTGTAGAGCAGAAGAAAAAGAAACAGGAAGAAATAGAAAGAAGAATTGCAGCTTCACGTCCTGGAGGAGAAGGAGGACTGAGAGTAAGTTTAAAAAAGAAACAATATGATTCAACTGTCCATATATTCACTGTGAAAATCCTGTTTTGTCATGTAGAAGATTGAATAACCTAAGGGAAAACCAAGAGGGAGGGAAATGGAATAGAAGTGGAAGCATGTGTCATTATTATGCAGTGTTCTTAATGAGACTTCATCACTAGGACAGAGAAACAGCAGGGATGGCAGAGAGCTTTTTTCTTCCCCCCCTCTTCTTCCCAGTTTCTATATCTATGATGTATCAGTTTTACAGGTCTCTCAGCACTGGGGACCTCATCACTGTGTTATCCTGTACTCAGTGTCCCTTTTCAGTGCCAGTTGAGATTGTCTCTCTTCTTCAGAAATTATAGAAAACATTTGAACTAAGTAGGGCAATGGTTTTGGGTTTATGTATGTGTGTCTCATTACAAAAGAAACATACAGTGTTGGCATAAATATGGATGAAGTTTACTACTATTGCTATTCTAATGTACACTTTACCTCAGAAGGCAAGGCAGAGATTTAATGAAGAATTACAATCTCTCCAAAACAATAGATGTATCTGATCATTGAAACTCAGGCTTCATAAGCCTTCATCTTTTGCCCTCATTACCATATATGACTCAGGAGGCAGAAGCTTGTATAAGTTTGCCACTGATACACTGCGTGTCCATCGCTTGCTGGGATAAAAGGTGAATTGAGAATTTAAAGGTGAATGGAGAATTTATTGTAGTTAGACAACCTTATGGTGTTTGTTTAGTTTGGGATTTTTCGTTTCTTTTCCTTACCTTCATACAAACCCGTGGCGTGTTTTATTTGTTTCTTTAGTGGCAGGTTGGATAACACATGACTTCTGCAGAGAAGATGATTGATGTTTACTGCCAATAACTTGCCGGTTTCTGCAGCCAAGTGGCAATTACTCATTATGTGGCTTTTGCTGTTTACATCTGAAGACTCGGCAGTACTTTTGCTATTGTGGGACAATGGATGTGGAAACATTCACTAAGAAACTTAAGAACTAATTCTGAACACTATGGTTTTGCCAATTTTGTTTGTTTTCCATGCATGTTTTATTGCTTCCCTGTCAAGGCTTCCTGTCAGCTGGAAGTGGCCTCCTTATGTTTAGTCAGTCAATATGTGTATACTGTCTGGTCAGTTGGTGTCTGTCTGTCTGTGTATGACTGGCCTGAGCAAGCTCAGGTGCCCACGTGTTGGTTTTGATGCTTATTTCAAGCTCTGCAATTAAACTTCTCTAAGTCCTCATGTAGAAAGATTTTCATATATATATATATATTTGAATATGCAGATGACAGCATTCTTTTCTGTTTCCTAATGACTCTTGGACTGCTTAGGAATTTAGTGCCTTTTTCAAAAAAAGAAAAGTAGATTCTTGGTGGGTCCTTACAAATGGAATAATTTTGTGACTAGTTAAAAGAAAAAATAGAAACCTTTATAAATCCTGTGTACTTAGATCAAGAATGCTGTTTTATTATGTGTGTAATAATTGTTCTCATTTTCTCATGTGGATTTCTTTTGAGTCTGTATTTATAATGACTAAGTATATTATATATAATATAATGAAAGTTAAACATGAAATTAAAAATCCTGTTATTAGTTGTTCTCATTTATTACCACAAGAGGGCAATGCTGCCCTTCTCAGGATTTTGAAAAACAAACCGGGAAACAGTTACTATGCCATCTCTTTGCCAGTTCATTTCCAGAAGTTTCTGTGTTATCTATTTAGGTAGACTACTTACAGTGCAGAAACATTTTCTTTTCTCCAGAGAGCATTATGCACATTATGCATGGGCTCAGTACTACACTTGCCCCATTTCTGACCTAGTCAAGACTATAGAGGCTTTTTTTTCACCCCTTGAACTATGTATTTTGTCTTTCACCTCTCAGTACTGCCTAATGTTGTCCTGGGAGTGCAATCCTGACACAGTTTCCTGGCTTAGCCTTTAGAATTGAGTTGAGAAGGGAGAACTTTCAATATTACCATAATGGTGTTCGGGCTGAAAAAAGCTGTGTCTTTGGCTGAAGAATGCCTTCAGTTTCCTTTGATTGCTGGCAATTGCTCTCTTCAGTGTATTAACTGGTCATAATATTTTTTTTTAAAGTCTAGTGAAAATGCATTGAGTTATGAAAAAGTATCTCGGACATTAATTTGAAATAAGAATTTCAATCGAACATCACAATAGGTGTCCTACAAAGACACTTAAGCAGCACTTACACTTGGTCACTTGGGATATTTCAAACTTACAACATTTTTCTCTTCATTCTCTGTCATACTGCTCCCAAAACACTGCAAGGGGAGCAAATAACCATATCTCTTGTCATTCAAACCATGAACACTTTCATTTAAAGCCATTGAAAGAACCTAGAACACTCTTCTCTCCCTCCCTCCTTTATGTAAAAGCCAGAGCTGACAGCTTCTTAAGAGACCGTGTTTTGAATGTTGGATTTATTCTACAGCTAAGGAACCACATCAGAGGATGTGGGAGGGTGTAGTTCTAGATTACGAATCACCTACAAAGCTGTTTTAAAAGACATTCCTATACCATACACATCAAATTGTCCAAATGGCCAGGCTCAACTGACTGGGAATTATTTGGTTAAATAAAAACACTTATTGTTGGTTAAAGTTTCATTTCAGTTGAGAGTGAAAGCAGAAATTCCTGCAGATCAGTAGTGTACAACTGATAGCTACCTGACATACAATTAGACAGTAAGGCTGAGAGCCATGTAGATTAGAGCTGCTCTCTCCTTATAGATGTCTTCCCTGTCTTTCTTATTGCGTAGTGCAGCAATAAGTTAACGTGAACCACAACAGGAGTTTTGTCCTTACTTCCCCTCAATCCTAGATGTTTACTTTACCTCAGAGGCTGTCAAATTGCACCTTTTCACGTGGATTATCTAGACAGTTGATATTTTGTTCGCATCCGTAGAACTCATCTTTTTCTTCATCTTCTGAAAGCATAGTCTTGCAGATCACTTCAAAAACTGGCACGCCAAAGTCCAGTGCTGGTAAACTGGACTGAAAAGCTGACTCTCCATGACTGTGATAGCATCATCTTAGTTGAAGAAACAAAGGGAAACCATTTGCCACTCCATATGGTTAGAATACACAGATTATGCTAGAGAGAGAGAGTGTTTGTAGCAGATGTCCTGAAGTTTGGGAAGACAGAGAAGCTATGTCTCCACAAGGATGGACAGCATCACAGTGGGCCCTGAGGAACACACACTTCAGCGTGTGGATTTGGCACAGTGGCAAGACTAAATTCCTGAGACACAGCTCATCAGGCACAAGCAGTGCCAACAGTTTTTCCAGAGTCTGAGAAGGCCTGTCCAGCCCCATAAACATTTGTGTGATCCCACTTGTGTGTTCCACCTTACCTTAGTCAACACACCACAGACTAAGAAAGTAGGAGACAGAGCAAAGAAGCAGCACTGTACCTCCTTCCCTGTCAGGTACTGCAGGGCAGCAGCCAATGAGGCAGTACAACACGTAAGCCCCAAAAGAACCAAACCCTTGTCAGCATCTCTAGGAGATGCTTCTGTAACTGTGGTGTGGCAAACAGCTCATCTTGCAAATTTAAAGTGAACATGTGTAATGAATTCAGGATTGAGTCTTCAGTTACAAGAAACTTGCTATACCTTCCCACATATATATTGCCTTCTCATTTCACTCATCCCCACCAACAACCCTTGAACTAGCTGCCATGGACTTTCTATATCTTCTCTAAATTGCTGTTGGAAAAAAAGGTGGTACTGCAAAGGAAGGAGCAGTTATCCCTATAATAAAGATGTGAACAAGCCCTATTCTCAAATCAGTGATGTAAATAATCCTGCTTGGAAAAAAATCTCCAGGTAGTGTATGAAAAGCAAGGTGACAGAATGCACTTCCTATAATGAGCAATAACAGATGTCACAGTTACATTTCCAAACTAATTTTGAATGGCTTCCAGCATAGTGAGTCATATTTGACATTATACAATAATAATGGTTTTTATAAATAATTTTACATAATTTATCCATTTTGAGATTAAGCACAGTTTATTCACAGCCAGCTCCCATGGAGTTTGGTCTATGAGGACTTTGAGAAAAAGATTTGTTGCAGCTCTGTCGCGTTCCACTGCAGGGAACAGCGAGGAGTTCTTTTAGTAATGGATGGTCAGGAACAGAATTTAAGTCAACCAAGACAAATGTTGTATCTGAGAACCGTTTATTGGTAATGAAAAAACGAGAAGGAAAAGGACTTGCCCAGATGAAGGAGGGCTAGAAGAGACAGAAAAGAAGGAAGGAAAATGGAAAAGGATGGGGGAGAGGGGAGAGAGAGAGAGTGGGGAGACAGAGGGAAAAAGAGGCTGTTACCACCAGAGGTTGGGGAGTGCCATTGACATCCATGAGGCGGGGGGTGTGCACGCTGCCTGCCTGTGCACGGCTCCTTTGGCGACGGGCGGCTGGACATGGGGTGAGCGGCGCTCGGGCAGGAGGTCCGGGAGCCTGGACAGGGTCATGGTGTGGATGGGCGGCGGGCTGGCTCGGAGGCAGGCAGAGTTGGATGCAGGTGGCTCAGGCACGGACTCAGAGACGAAGCAGGCAGGGCGATGGTCAGGGACACAGGGAGGCAGGACAGACGCAAGGGCGAGCAAGACTCAGCGAGGGCAGCAGAGCCAAAAGGTAAATTGAGGCCAGGGCAAAAAGCGTAAGGGTCAAAACCCCGACTCAAAAGCGAGTTCTAAAAGCCCCCAAAAGGCATAAAACCCAAGAGCCTCAAAGAGACAAAAGGCAAAGGACAAAACAGCCCCCCCTGCCCCCGCCTCCTCCAAGCTTGGAGGTGCAGTTACTTTTTATGCCCTGGCTCCTCCCAAATTCTGCCTGCTGGCATGAGACTATTGGCCCAGTCCAACCTTCCATGGGAGTCTGTTGGTGGGGACCTTTCGCCGTCTGATCAGAGAGTGTCTCCGGGGTACAGTGTCTTTGGTGTTCCCCTGCTGACTGCCTGTCCCATGTGAGACATGAACTGGTTGCCAGGCAAAGTCTCCCCAGAGACAAGGCTTTCCTCCATCTTCTAGCTGCCTCCTGGACATGGCACATGTGCAACCCCCTCCCCCACGTGCCTCTGACAACCATTGTTGAGGCATAACAAAACCGAATTGGATCCTCACAAGCTCCTATCACTTAAACTTTTTAGGACTTCAGCCTGCTCAACATTCACATTCAGCCAATTTACACAGCAAAATAGTTAGTTAAAATCACTACATCATGGAAAATGACCTAAATCTGTTCTGCCTCCATCACTGCAACGAGGGCTCTATGCTTTTGAGCAAGATTCTGCTGCTCAGCTTTAGCGTTATAAATTGAGCCATAGGTTCCTAACAAATTTTTCAATTCCTGCATTGCTACAGGACCTAATACACTATGAAAATACTGTTTACCAGATCAGCAGCTTACCTCCAACCCCTTCTTCCAGACTAACCAGTTTACTGCATTTTTCTGTTTGTTTGCTTTATTGATGCTTTCGTTTCCTCCTCTGTTATTCACACCCACACCAATGCAGTCAAAAGCAGTAAGTCCCACCTGCATGTTTTTTACATCAAGTGGTACTGGCAATACTTTAAAATAAAATCTCATAGTCTCCCATTCTGAAACTGGCAAAGTTGACGTTTTAAGTCAGAAAGTGTTTTAATGTGATTTTTTAAAAGACATTTGAGTACCCTGAAACAAAAAAAGACTATTTTGATAGGTACAGTCCAAGCGCATAAAGGGGTTCACGTTTAGTTTAAAATCTTGATTTGGATTTACTGGGACTGTTTAAGTTTAATATTAAAATAAACTTACGGATACCTTTTTTATAATTATCTGCTCTGATTTATTAATACGTAAACACCTTCGAATATTAAAAAAAACAATATAATAACAACACAAACTTAGTCTTGGATGATGGAAATAAAGGTTGAACTTGAAGATCTTGGAAGTCTTTTCAACCTCAATGATTCTATGAAATCCAACTAATTATGTTTAATAAACTAGCCATTATTTCTAAATAAATCTCACATTTTCACGAGTGATTTTTTTCCCTTCCTTTTTCATTTGAAAACAGATCTCTCAGTGCTTATATTAAGATCATGATTTTTTTTCAGCTATGCTACATTTTTTATAGAATGATGTTGCTTGTGGTCTGTTTTCTGCTCCCTCATGGGGGACGTATGATAACTCTCTATGATAACTGAGACTGCCTATGGCTTTTCAAAAGATTTATTGCTTGAATGTGTGTTTAATCTTCCTAGAAAGTGTTTCAAAATAAGAATAAAAGGCTGCAACTTTGGAATTATGTCCTGCTACTTTGTCTGCTGCACCAAGCAAGCAGACTGTTTGTATTCAGCAGGTATTTTTAGATGGTGAGGTAGGCCTTTTCCACAGAAGTGAGATACAATGTGCTGATTTTAATAAGGCATGGAATATGAAAGATGGTCTTAATCCTTTCTAGCCCACAGACATTTTGCTGTTAATTTTAAAGAACACAGGAGCAGATCAAAAGACCGTTTTTTAAAAATTAAACTTCAGAAAATAGAGAAAAATACTAGTCAGTACTAAAAAAAAATATTTCAAGGATGCTTTTGAATTTTTCCTTGTACAGAAAATTTAATTTTCAATAAAATGTGCTTATTTCTGTGTTATCTGTTTGCTCCTTTCTTTGTGCAGCTCATTATTAAGGCAGCAAGCAGTGTTGTGTATTGTAGGCATCCAGTCGGTAGCAGCAAAGTGGAGATGAGAGATTACAAATAATAAGACTTGCAAAATGTTTGAGTATTTAAAAAAAATTTATTTCATTTGTAAATTTATACAGTCAGTGAAAAAATCCTATAAAATTATTTTTTCTAGGATGTTACAAGGCACATAAATTACCAAATATAAACATAGAAAAGTAGCCAAAATAATGAACTAAGCCCACATACGCCTTTAGCTATATTAGAGGTGTGTGAATGATTTATGAGAATGTGAATCACTCTACTTACAGGGTAATGAATATTTCACATTTAACATGACCAACAACAATAAAAAGGGGACAGAAAAGCTCATATCCAAGAACAGTGCCGTGTTTTGTGACTCCAGAGGGACTTGCATCTTCTGAAGCTCCTCCTAGGGTCTGAGGGCTGTGCACCTGTTACTGCTTCCCTCACCGGCTGCAGAACAGCACCTCACTGGTACGACCAACCAGCTCCACTGTCTAACAGAGGAAGGGGCAATCTCTCCACTTCCCCGTGCTTCTATATTGGGCAACGTTGTGAGAAACAGAAAGGATCTACACACAGATCAAACACTCAGCATTGTCCTCAGCTTTAAATAGTAAAACAGTGTGAAGGGGTTTCTTGGGCTTTTTTTCTTTTAAGTAATGGCTTTGAGAAGTTGTTTGGCATGCAATAAGCCATTATATTCTACTAATTAAGAAAAGATTGCAAAACATACAAATAGTCATTTTTTATTTCATTTCAAGAGACATTACCAAATAATTTCCCCAAATACCCATTTTCCACCTGCATATATATATTTCAACTAGCCTAACAGTCAGGGATTCAAAGTAATAAGATTTTCATACAAATATATTTCATTGTGTATTTTCTTCCATTAACAGGATCCACTCCTTTATGTAGCTCTAAGTATACATTCACATATTAAAGAGTAATAATTTGGCTAAAAATATATGTCTATTTATTATCTGATTGTAGTAATTAGCCTATCAAGGGTAATTTGCTATAAAAGATACAGTACTAGAAATAAATAGTTCTAAATTCAAAGATCTTCAAAATGGGGTGTCATTTCCAGTCTTGTTAAATTTTCCAAAGTCCTTTTAAAGCATTAACTAAATTCACTACACTTGGGAAAATAATTTGGACCTACATACATGAAGTCCCTCTCACATGAGAAGGTTATTTCACTTAATCTCCTTTTTGGTTTTGTAATGGGCAGAAACAACCAGATAATTGTCTGGATTCATGTCCCTTAGGTTTGGAGACTTGCTCTGGATTGGAGAAGTTTTCCCATCTACTCGGGAGATCTGCAGCATTCGGCATGGGTCATGCTTCAGTAAGTAACCTGCAAAAGTCTCCCAGCCTCCTCCAACACGAACCATCACATGTTTGTTGTGCAGCATCTGAAATTACACAGGCGGGAAAAAACACAAACACTCTTGAGAGGCAACCATTCGCAAAGAAATCACACTTTTTTTGCTGTAAAAAACTGCTTTCTTTAATTGAAAATCAAAACCATATGATGGTAATCTGCTTTACAATAAAAGTAAAGGAAAAGACATAGTAGAGTGTTTTTTATTTGCATTTTAAAAGTAAATTAAAAAAAAACCTGTAAGAAAATGAGCTGGTATTTTAAACTAAAGATTTTCATATTTTATGTAAATAAATGCTACATGTTTTTCTAGTCTTATAGCATGGAGTCTTTCTGTTCTTCATGTGTTTAGTAGAAATATGCCTGGGAACATGAATTTGAAAATACGTTAATAAAGACACCATTTTATTTTGTCTTGAAACTGGTTTTTCTTTATAGGCTAGGGATCTATACAAAAGGAATAGTGAAGGGCAAAAAATCAAAACACTTTCCTCTATCTCTGAAAAATTACAAAAAAACCATTTAAGAAAATGAAGTTCCATTTATTTTAACAATTAAGTCTTGCTGACAATACATTCTAATAAAAGAGTTTAATGTTGTAATTAAAATAATCCAGTGAGGTACATCAGAAGTAATTTATCCGGAACTGTTTGGAGACACCTGAATTTTCTGCCTAAATTCAAATAAAATTTTTCTCCAAGTGCCAGTGTAACTTCTCCCTTGTCTGCCCTTGAGTTGGCAATTTTACCCACTCCTCCCTTCTGTTCCTCCATGCAGAACAGTCAAATAAATACCAGTGAGGTATCATAAAGCAGCATATTCTATATTTTATTGGTTTATTTTATAACCAACATTGTAAATACCACATCGAAAAATGCATTGATCAGGATATCTCATGAAATGCTAAACAACATTTAGCTGTAGTACCAGAAATTAAAAATTGGTCCTGTAAAAGGCGTTTAGAAGACATTTAACACAGTCTGGGTTTTTGAATTTGGATATATGGCTGTGACGCCTGTATGGACATGTCCAAAATTCCCTTGAAGGATGCCAGTATTTGCAGCTGAGACTTACATGGCACATAAACCTTTTGTGATACAGCATAGACAACAAAACAGGAAACATCCTCAATCAAACAAAATCACACATAATAGAAGGCAAAAAATTAATTTAAAAAAAACCCCTCAACCAAAAAACCTCCCACCACAGCCTATTGTTTGAATTCTGTGACATAAGGAGACAGATTCACCTGAAGTGAAGAAAGCATGGCCAGCTGTACAGCTTACTGAAGTTTGAAAATCATGTTTATAAGGAATGGAACTCTTCGTTAGAATAAGCAGCTGCAGATGAAATCTCATTTGACAGTTTTCATTTAAAACATTTTTACACAAGGAAATTCTTGCTTCTACACTTTGGTTTTTATGTGAAACACAATGGGAAATAAATTATGGACACTGAAAGATAAAGTTACTTCTGATCCATCGCAAGGAGATGCTCAAGCACTCTCAGTTTAATGAGAATCTCCCAGCTACTGAGTCTGCACTGTTGCTCTGGGTTGCATGACTGTTAGCTTGTACAATAGCTGTACACGAATGAAGTTTTTCTCTAGATTTATGGGAGTGAAAACAGAATCAGACTTTTTCTCTCAAGGTTTGTATTTTAGTTTCAAGACTTTGATTTGAGCTGACAAGGATATGAGATTTGAATCATGCCTTTAGTCTGGACAATATATCATGAAGGAAGCAAATGGTTTTTATATTGAGTTTGAAAATTGAAGTTCAAATGGTGACAGAGCCTTAAGACAGTCTAGAGAATTTTATTTAGCAGCTTCGTTCTCTTTGAATGCTTAAAAAAGCATTTGAGAACTGCCCCAAAAACTTTCAACATTAAAACAACTTAAGCCCAACTGGTGCAATAAAGCATTAAGTGGGGAGGGGTTGACTGTGCCTGAATTTCAGCTTCCATGTATTATCATGGGGGATTCACGTTCCAAGAGCAGTTAGTACCTGGACTTCTGATTAAGATGGAAAGTTAGCAAAAAGTATATTTGATTCAATTTCCCTTACTGACTACCATGCAAACACACTATACTATTTCCTGATGCTCGGGTTAAATGCACATCTTTTGTCTTTCTCCTCTTTGTTCTTTATCTTTTGTGTTATTATACTAATACAAAATTCATTGAGTGCTTGCTTTCTATGGACTGAGTTTTCCTGCGTCCTAAATGTAGTAACTGTTTATGCTGTGCTGTGCCACAAATGCACCCATTTTACTCCTACAGTCATATTTTGATGTTAGTAACATCAGCATGAATCCAAAATAATTCTGCTACTTTCAGAATTGCTCCAGCTTCACAGAAGTATGACGGACCTCTTAGCAAGGGGAAAAAAAAAACCCAAACTTGGTCTACTTTCTTACTGAAAAAGCAGTTTTCTCCCCAAAATACTTCAACTGAAGATGAAACTTTTGAGATTTCATAATCCATCCAATTCATCTTTTCAATTGCATGAGATCTCTGAGAAGGAAAATGTTGGATTCTACAATAATGAAGTTTATTCGTATCAATTTAAATATATTCATGGCATACATGTATTTTCACACTGCTATCCAGCCAACTAAAACAAAGAAAATCCTTTCGGAAAATAAAATCCAACATATGTTTATGATTGCCATATATTCGATTATTTCAGTTGTGTCTGAAGCTGGGCTGTCACTAAAGCTCTTCTCTCTTGAATCTGTTTTTAAGCTGAATCTACAGTGAACCAAACATATAACAAACCAGAAGACCAGACAATAGCATTGCAGAGGAAGAAATGATAGATTGTTTTGGTAGGCATCAAGGCTGTATCCACAAATAACACGGGAAATAGTTTATAAAAGTTAGGTGACACTAAGCTGTCATTGCATAGGACTTTGGCATCAGACTAAAATACAGTCTAGGCAATTGTGGTTTTCACATTCTGTAAGTCTGGTGAGTTTGATGCCTTATTAAAGAGATATTAGGATGTATGTAAAGACAGTAAGCTCATCTAAATAAGCAGAGTTTTACTGACTTAAAAAAAAAAATCTATTCTGTTTTATAGGAACTAAAAATCTGGCCCAATATTGTTACACTTCAGCTTATAACTTTCTTACAGAATATTTCAGGAGGCGAGAGGAAAAAGGAGGAGGAATTATACACTATGGATCTGATCCAAGTACTATAAAAGCCAACACAAAAACCCTGGTGAAAGGAACTTGGGCTGGGCTCTGGAAGTTAAATGCAGCAGCCTAAGGTAAATAGTTGGTGTGACTTTAGACCAACTTCAGAAACAATGTAGGCTACATGCTGAGAGAATATTGACTACAAAAACCCAAGGTGTTTGGCAAAATAATGCAGAGCGTTACACCAGTGACTATGCAAAACAAATTTCTCACTCACAAAAGTGAAATATTAATGAGATTGCTAATGAGAAGAAATCAAATTTTACTGAATACAAGCCACTTAGACTTACTGTCATCAGTAGATGTATCTTGTTTCTCGTATCTTAGGACTTAAGGATCCTTCTTTGAGAGGTGTTCAGAACAACATCATGAAAAGGGCTTCTGGATCAATACATTTCACACTGACCCCAGAAACATCACAGGCCAACACTAAGGAAATACCATTGTTGTGAAGACTAATGTGCATTACTATATCAGACTGTTGCCCACAGCAAGCTTGAAGGCTTTGCTGCTGCCAATGAGAGAGGTACCCACACACCCACCCACCCACACACGTACAAGGCACCCTCAGATACGGTACCTCTAGGTGATGATTCTGCTGCAACCCCCACTGATGCTATTTAGGAATCATTTTGCTCCAGCTTGTCCATACCACTTATGCTGGTGATCTACCCTCCTGTCTATGAAAAATAAATGGCTTTCTCAAATCTCAACAGTATTCAGCATTCACTAACCATTCTTAGTAAAAAAAAAAAAGTAAGAACAGGATACAAATCTCAGACCAGGAATGGGACCCATTGAGCCTGCCCCAGTGAGTCTCTGGGCCTGTATCTAGAAGATGTTATTGTCAAGTAACGACAAATTATTCTGCAGGACATAGCTCATGTGGACATTTTCATGGAGTAGGACATGTCTTCCATATAAGAGACTGTAGTTTTTCTCTTTCTATTTGTGACCAGAAGAACTGATGCTTGGGGCTGGCAAAAGGTGAAGTCTTGGAATTTGATGTACGTATCTACATGGAAGATGAAAAAGTATTATCTGCAGACTTAAGGAAACTGCTTCAGGAAACAGGGCCAGCAAAACTAGTCCTCAAAATCCCCAGAGATTCCAATGCTTGGCAGTTACCCAGGTCTGCTTGAAGGTGGCCACTGAAAATTCTCACATTTATCACTTAATGTGGAACCAGGTCTAGCTTGGTGAAGCCCTGAGAAAGACTCTGAAAGACTGGAAGTGTGCAGAAAGTCTGTCCAGCTGTATGCCTTCCCAGAGGCTCTGATGATAGTAGTTCAACATCCCTGACAGTCACCAAAACATGCAAAAGTTCGTGCTAACAGTTCATGCTAGTAGTCCATTCAAACAGGGGATGACTGGGGGCCGGCCAAGAAGAGGACACCACCACAGTAGGTGGTAGAAGGCATTTACACAAAACTAGAAGTTTTCTAAATTCATTCAAATAGGGATGTGAATTTTCAGAAATTTATAGGTAACTGTTTGTTGCTACATGAAGTTTTTCTACTTCCCTGAGAATTCAGTGACCTGAAAGCACCAGAGTGTGTAATAATCTCCTGATTATTTGCTTGCAAACCAAATTTAAAGACACTAAAAATACCTTGTTAGCAAAGATTATGCAACTTCATCTCTAGAATTCCTCATAAAATTTATAGCAAAATCCTGCAGTATGATCTGATTTAATCATCAGCCAGGTTCTACTTAGATACAGTCCTATTTAAAAAAGTTTGAAGACACTGTAGCATAAATATTATAAAAGGCAGTACTGCTCTTACACACATAGGACTCGCACAAGGAATCGTGGGAGTAATTCCCAACAGGATAGCAAAGAAAACCAGCTTCCAGTGGGAAAGCTAGAAAGTTTCCCTCCAACTACGCTTTTTCTTGGCTTCCATTCTCCTTTTGTCATTGAATTTGTGTCTTCTTAGAGAAATGTTTTAGTCTAATAAAACAATAATGCTTATTTTAGACTTTTAAGGGCTCGCTTATGTGCCTGAGTGCATGCCCAAGGGATTCAAATTAAACCTCACCTCTGCAAATCTGAAAAAGTGCAAATTGTGTAGCCAATTCCAGGTATTAATTATTCATCCACACTGAAGTAGTCTATTTGCAGTCTATTAATGTATATTTTGGAGATAACAAATTATTAGTCCCTTCTAACCTAAATTATCCTAAAAATAAATAAGTAAAATAAGTCTTTCTCCACCTGAAAACCAGGAAATATGCACTCCTCATTTTCCCTTGTCATCCCTCATTAAGTCACATTTTGCCTAGCTCCCCTCTTTATATAGGATTATACAAAAATGTTTTGGGTTATGTCTACTAGTTTTAAAAGTTCCAAATGATGTGACTTCAGCTGTTATATGTGGATTTGTTTAAGGACCAGCTCTGACTTTCTGTGTTGTCATTCTAAAACCCCAATAATGTAGCCTGCACTTCCTCTCTTTTCAGGCACCATGATAACAACATGGAAAATAGACAGCTCTCTGGATTAACATCTCCCTCTCATTTTTGGGGAGTTATATGTTGTAAATCACACTAAGCAAACCTCACTTAGTTGGAAAAAATGTCATAAAAAAGCTCAGCCTGAAAAAAAGATGTCAAGAGCGTATGTTAACTGCTTGTCACAGTATTTCTAGCTATGCTACAGTTTGGTTTTAGAATTAACATACTTTCTGAATTATAAAGAATTTTATTTTAATGTTACATCTTGGGCTGTATCAAACACATCAACAGGTATCCACTTAATTTATTGAAACAACCTCTGTTTCAGATCAAAAAAACAAGCACACTTTGTGTACGCAAACTCAAAAGGTATCTAAACAATCATTCATATATGTAAATACCCAAAGGGCTATTTAAACATTAAAAGTAGGAAACAGAAAATGGCAGGGGTAATTATCCACTTCTCTTATTTTCAAAATTTGGCTGTCATTTCACTCCACAAACAAAATTCACCAAAGAGGACTATGGACATCTCTCTGCAGGCAGGACATTGAGGAGGTCAGCCACAGTAAAGATGGTGGTTTTAAGGGTACCCTTTATCCTTTCGGAGTTAAAAGTAAGTGAGGTTTTCTGCAAAACTATACTGAATACTAAATGTCATGTAATCCTCCTAGGCAAAAACTATTATGAAAATTAGAGTAGCAAACATAAAAGAAGGAATGGCAGCAGAGCGGTATATTATATATAGTGGCATTTTTAAGACAAACACTATCTTTTACTTAATATCTGGCAAGATCCCTCATCTGCCCAATGGCATCATCACACAACAAAGGAGGATTTAGAGTTCAATTACATATTTTGGTACCATTTTCCATATTCAACTCCAAACTGCTTCAGATGCATGCAGCAGACTCACATTAATTGTGAGGGTTTTCTTTTCAGCGGTAAGAATGAGATAGTATTATTATTGTGATCTATCACAGATACCGCTGTACCTTCAAAGAAGACTTACTCTTTAAAAAAAAGCCATCTCTTTTTAATTAAGACATAATGAGAGACTCATAAGATTTAGTGGGCAACAGACACCTCTAATAGTCACTATTCTAGGAAAGAAATTTTTAATTATAAGTGTGTTTTCATTAGATTGTCTTCCCTACCCATATTTTTGTCATTTTTCTATTACACAGTTGAGTCTTCAGGATTTGTAAAGTGATAGCACCTTTATAGTTTCATTATAAAATATAGTATTAGGTACTATAACTTGTTATTACATATATTTGTTTTATTACTTGTTATTAATATGGTATTATTAGATAGATATTACCTGTTGTTTCATGCTTTAACCTAGTTAAATAAAACATTCTGAAATAAAGTAGAGATGGAAATGTTTAAATATATAAATAAAGCGAAGATTTACTCCTCACTGGAAGCTTACTCAATAACAGATACACTTTTGTACCGAATGAAACCAGTTACGCATTTTCAAGAAGTGAGTGATGTAGTTCCTACTGAAGTCAATGGGAAGTCCAATTGTTCAAAATGTATTTTGGGTCATGTTTTTCAGAAATCTGAACCAGACCCTTTTGCTAAAATAAGTAATATTTTTTTCTTTTATGAAAAGGCCCCTAGGATAAAGGTTTTAAAACCCTAATCACTATATCCTTTGTTAATTAAATCCTCTACTTTCAAAGCTGCCTTCTCGTTCTCCTTTTCACCTCACAGATATTTCTATGAAAAGATGTATAACAACATCAGCTGTTTTACTTCACTAAAACATGTAGCAGAGAGCTCTTGTCATTTAGAATAGGAAGTGAATTGCTTCCACCCAACTTATCTTTACTTAATTGATTAGTCATTTCTCTCGTGTGTTGATTTCTCCTTTTTCTAAACTGGTATTACTGTCCATTTGGCAACTGCCTCCATTTTCAAAACCACTCCTTTCTGTGAAAAACTTACGCAAACAAGAGTAAGTAAAGCTGAGTTAAAATGAGACTGCCTTTGTCTCTTGGGATTCAGTTTCTTTTCAGCCTTTTATATTCCATTTGTAAGTGCCTTTGGACCTCCTTTGAGATTTCTACCTTGCGACTTTCCAATTTCTTTTTGCAATAATGTTGTTAAACTACCTTATCAAGTCAAACTACCAAGTTGTTAAACTACCTTATCAGTCAAAAATCTTGTTTTTTACAATGCTTATGGAATGCTACTATAAGATGTCATGTTTTTGGGGCAGTGCTGGTAATGCATCTGGGAATAGAAAACATCTGTGCTGAAGATGGGCACAAAAGTAACTAGTAATTCCACTGAAATCAGACTACTGTAGCTCAAAAACAAACACTTCATCTATTAACACACCTTGTTGGTATGACCTGTATTATGTTAAACCACTGCTTATGTAACCTATAATTCATACATGATTGCAAATTACTCCTAGCAGGAAGGCAAGTGGAACTTGTAAAACCCTTTAAAAATCTGGGAACGGTGCTCCCAAGTATCTCAACCCTGTCCCTTTCACCCTTAGACAGAGCTAAGTCCTGCTCCACTCGTACGGTTTATGCAGAAAGCAAATCTCCACCAAGCCTCACAGCAATATGAAATGAAAACAAAAATTGACTTAGATTTAGTCACAGCTTAGGAAACTAGCATGTAATTAGGTTAGAAACCCAATACCAAGGGGAAAAAGTTTGTAAATTGTTCCTAGATAGTTCCCCTAGAAGAGGTACAGATGTGGAAAAGCTGAGATGGCTTTCTACTTATATCTTGGTTTAGAAAGGTCTGAAAGAAGCTAAGAAACACATATTTGATCATGAAGACACAGAGTGTCTAAAAATGAATAGGATGCTAAATGATTAAAGCCCTATGTGATCCAAGAGAAATAAGTAGTATCACGAGCCTCCACTTATAGCAGAGAGCAGGCAAATGGCATGTTTGCAGTGGTATCAGGAATGGTGTACCAGAAAAATCTTCCATTTGATGTATCAGCAGAACATCATACTAGGACAGCACCACAGCCTCCCAAAAGGGGCAACAGCAATTGCTGAAAACAGTACTCTGATAAATCTAACAACATACGGGTGTGTCACTGAAGATCAGCCAGTTGTGGCTTGTGAGAAGTACAGCAACAGCAGGTTGGTGACAGAATAAGAAAGTAAAAAATAGGATGTGGGGATGAGTAAAATGATAACCATCAGGCGGCCTAGAAGTACGCACTGGAATGTTAGAGACAACAGTACTTGAGAGCCAAGGTGTCCTGGGGTGTCCATTCTTGATGTTACTGTATCCCATAGCTATCTGTGCCAAAAAATTGTTACTGTCTCTTTCAGACCCTGCATCCGGGAGCCTTGTGTGGGAGGGGTTGCTATCGCGGGCGTTTTCAAAATCTCACCGCCGAGGTGGTCTGCTGCTTTCGCCACGTGGTGTTTGCTCGCTAGCTGTTTGGTCTTTGCTCAGGGAAAGGCTCTTTCTTTCTTCTCTATTTGGGTTCTCTTTTTGTTTTTTTTCCTTTGCCTTGGAGACTGCAGTTAGCGGGTTTGAATTGCCCTGGGGGGAGTTCCGCAGGTGCCCGCATGTCACTGCGGGCGACCCCGCTCCAAGAGAGAAGATGGGAGCGGAGCTCTCTCTCTTCTGCGGCAGCTTTGGGTTTGCAACTGTAGCCATGCATAGGAAGTGCATTTCACAATTAGAAACTGTTTCGAAGCGAACTTTGCAAACTCTGCCAGCAGTGAAAAAAAAAAAAAAACAAGCAAGGTGCCGGGGTCGGG
>VZTF01002860.1:539559-614751 GCA_013397755.1 Cnemophilus loriae | reverse complement strand
CGGCCGGGGCCCCCCCCCGCCCCCCCGCCGCTGCGCGGCAGCGCCGGAGCCCGCGAGAGGCAGCAGGAAGCGGCGGCAGCGGCGCGGACCGCACACGAGCCGGCAAGTTTCCATCTGCCTCTAGAACCGCTCTGCAGCTCCTGCCTTCTCGGTAGGGGCTGCCGCCACCCCGTCTCTGTGCCCGGGGCCACGCGGTCACCTGGAGGGTGCCATTTTAGCAGGGAAGGGTGTCATGTCACCTCCCCCCGTGTCCTTCAGCCACGCGGCCGCCTCTGGCAGGCACCATTTTGGGAATGGTATTTCAGACAGGTCTTTGTTCCCGTGGGGTTGTGAGGTCTAGCAGTTTGGTATCTAGCAGTTATTTACTTTTTTCTCCCGCCTGTTGGCATTCTGTTGGTTAATAAATTTTTGTGGGTTTTTTTTCACTTCCATCTACTCGTATTCATTCCTTATTAGTGGAAAGGGATTGTGTGAACCCTTAAAGGGAGACAGCTCATTCCAGAATGTTGTCCGTTAAATTGTCTCAAACCAAGACACAAGGGAAAAAAGGTTTCTTTTCAGCAGGCATCTTAAGAGTAAGCACGAATCTAGCAGCACACTGAAATCCTGAACTGATGCAGCGCATGGAATAATGAAGGACAGAGAGGGAAATCTCAGGGCAACCCGCAGTAATTACAGCTTAAAAGACTGAAAGGACAAACTGGAAGTGGGACTGCCAACACTGTCCCATAAATGATGGGATCCAGCACAGCGGTGATTTTTAGCTGATACACAGTCTGCTGAAGAGATAGTAGAGATTGTTCCATAGTTTCAATGATAAAGAAAATTGCACATGATACCTGACCTCAGGGCCTGAGATATTTACAAAGACACATATGGAAAGCAGTGTTGGGGAAATGGAGAATTTTATAGGAATGTGATTGGAACAAAGAAAGATCCACTTGCACGGTGAAGTGAATGGAAAGATCTCATTAAGCCTGAGACACTGAAGAACAATCATTTGATTTGTATAGAAGTCTCAGTTTGAGGGTGAGCATTTGCACAGTCATTCTGCCTATCATTAAAGATACTCAGGGGCCATGAAACAACATCTTGCCTTCTGCAAAAGAAATAATCAAGTGAGGAAATGGAAATTTTTCCTTTTTCGCATTGCAAAAATTCAACATAACATCCTTCATCTATTTGTGCGTGGCAAGCGATGAAGTCAATATGCTTGGTATAATGGCATAAACCACTAACACACAGGAGTTCAGCTACTTGTATACCTGAAACAGCCAGGAATTGGTTTAGAGGATGAAACCACAGCCAGGTAAATCCTGTATGGCACAGATAGCCGTTGACCTCTGGAGTTAAGGAAAAAACAGTTGTGTTAAACTTTTCTACAAAGAGAAGGCATTGGGATTGACTATAGCAGAAATATTGCACTTAATGGAACTGCTTATTTCTGTTTTCAGACAATAGCAGACTCATTGAAATAATTATTCCAAGTATTCCTGCCTAACTGAAATCAAGATACATTTTTATACTAATAAAAATAACATGGCAGTTTGGACGTTTGAAATTCTTATTCTTGATTTAATTTTCCCTCAAATCTTACATTTAGTTTCTGTCTGATACCATTTTATAGAATTTGGAAATAGCGTTATGTTTCGTGTCTAATTAACACTAGATCTTGCTGTATTATTTGAAAACATCATCCTGCATAGATGAGCACTTTGTGTCCAAGAAATAACATGGATGCAGAAGTAAACACAACCTGTTCATTAAGAACAAGTGAATTTCTGACAAGTGAAGGCATTTAGGTATTGGACAAAGATTAATAATCTCAAGGAAAATTAGTTAGACATGGGATTCATGTTCAGAATGGTATCTGTAGGTAAAGGAACTGTGCATTTCCAAGCACTTTGGGTGACATCTGGTGCACCTGGTTGAGGTCTGAGGGCAATTAAAGTGACACTTTCTTGTTTCTTCCCCTCTAGACACATATGTCTGGGCCAGCCACAAGGAGGACCTGGTCGCTATCAACTGAAATGCGTGATATTGAGCAGAAATCTAGTTGCTCTTAGCTGCAACACTGACTCAAAAGAAGTATTTTATGCAACACTCAGCAGAAGAGATGATATGGCGAACAGATTAAATACATAAAAAGAAATCAGACAGAGTTTATGAGAGTAAGCGAAAGCGTCAACTCACAAATGGTATGTCTAGATGGAGTTATGGAAAACCATATGTACTAAAATCAAATAATGGGGGTAGGGGAAGACTCTTTCAGAAAAAAATTCAAAAACATTAGCATAAGGCTGCTAAAATAAATTTATGAGAGATTTCTTAAAAAGAAGAAAAAGACTTTAATCTTACCTTTGAATAAAAACCCAAACAAACAACCAGTTTTCTTAATTGTAATGATTAATCTTTCTATTAGCATTTGGGGCCATGAAAAGTTTCTTTTAAAAAAAACCAAATAGCTAGAGACAATTCTCTCTCACTTTCTAATGTCAACTAAGTTTTTACCCATCAAGAAATACCTCTAAAATCGTGTATTAGAGCAGTGAGGTACTATTCAGAATAAGTTAGAAGCAGAATTTAATAAGAAATAAAAATACAAGTTCTATTTATATATGGTGCACAAATTTAAAACAGAAACCCTGCTAATACAAAAAGGAATTAATTTTATCCAGACTATCAAGATTCTCCTAAGTTACATTCCTCTAAGGATATTGAATCACTTACAGAGTGTATTCATGCACAGAGTGATCATCTATTTAGATTTTGCCACTGAATTCAGCGAATCTAGGGTTTCATCATGCAAATGTGCGTGGGTTGCATGTGAACATGCTCGTGTTATAGGATTGTAGAAGTACATGAAAATGTTCTTATGAATCCTGAAGTGCCATCTGTTTTCTAGCTATTTTATCAAGACTCATTTTGTCTCCTCTAATTTCCTGCCTCAAAACAGCCAAATAAAAGAAAGTACCTCCTGCAACTAAACAAAAAACTGCACATCTTCATCTACAAAATTCTCACTGCCTGCCTCTGGAAGCGATGTGCACATGGTAAATGACAGATGTTTTAAGTCCAATACAGACTGATTTCAGTTATCACATACATCCAACTGCAGCAACCTATGTGTTTCTCTGTCTGGATTTTTTTTTTGTTGTTTTTTTTTTTTTACACCTTCCAAATTGCTTCAAACAGCTATTTACAAGTGTATACAAGATTAATGCAGAAGCTGGAGTTAAAATGCTTACTTGTTTCTTTTATTGTGTGTCCCCATCCTCTGGGATACCAGTACAGCAAACCCAACAATACCTTCCCTGTAGTTGTGATTTTTGTAACATTTGTCACAAAAGTGACTGTTGGCCATTTTCCCCAAATCACTGTCTCTTGCCCCCTGTTGAAATAAAGATGCTGCCAGGTTTACCCAAGATTCAAAATTAAGCTTAGTTGATATAGATATGATAACATCCTCAAATTGACCATTAGCATTTCAGTTTAACATGTGAAGTCCTAAATAAATAAATAAATAAATAAATACATAAATGGCATGTCTAGAGTCATCGCAATTCGATTCAGTAGCTTAGTATGGCGTGTTAAAAAACCCGAACAAACAACAATTAAAAAACCCAACCCCAAACTAAACTGACCAACCAACAAAAAAAAAAAAATCAAAAAAACCCCACGAAGCCAAAACCATCAAACACATCAGGTCAGCATTGCAGTTATAAGGAAAATCACAAGGAGGCAGGCAAACACCACAATTAATTAAAGGCAGGAGAAATAGGAATAAAAAAGTATATTCTAGACAAGTGAAGATCTCGAAAAGGATAGGTGGGACTTTTTCATTTCCTCATGCAATAAAAACTAATAAAAATAAAAAATTTCCAGATACCTTAACAAAGAACTGAATGCCATGTATTTTACGTTCGCAGATTTATCTTTGGGAAGAACTAAAAAATATATGACACTGTCTACAGGTCTTCTGCACTAGTCAGTGTCACCAATACTTTGACTTCAGATGGTTTTCTGCCTTCTTTGAATTTATTCAGGAGTAGCAGCTGCCTCATTTGGTTTGACACTATCAAGTAAGCAGAAGGAAATTCAACAGTTTTAAAGTGAGGGTTCTAACCAAAGAGTACCAGAAAGATTTGCATTTTTCTAGACATTCTCAGAATAGTCTTTACACTTTCAGATGCAGAAACTGCCTACAGATTTTTGGATGAAAAGTTCAATAGTGACTTTATTGCTCAGGCGTTTTACTTCATCGTGACATTACTTTCAGGAATGGCTAGCGCTGAGGTGTCTGATCCAACCCATGAGAGAAAATAATATGTAATGACTATAATACTATTTCACTTCCTCAAATTTATGAGAGATGTAAGTTTAATTATAAGCTCTAAAGACATATTTTTCACATGACCTTCAGCAAGTAAATATACTATAATTCTGTACTTCAAGTCTCTAGGCTTGGCATAACAAGACTTACTTCTTGCATTTCATCTGTGTACAGGCTTGCTGGCTAGCCAAAGGTAGGAATTGTGAGTATGTGGATAAAACATCAACATTAAAATGTACAGTTTCCAGTAACTGAGATAAAACCAGTCAGAGGGTAGCTGTGGTTGAAATTAGGAGTTTTTAAGATTTAACACATGCATAACATAACTCACTCCTCACTGAATGCTTGCAGATGAAATTGGTCTCTGCTCATAATTACTGAGCTGTCTACATGTACCTGAAGATGAAGAACCTATAGTGCACAATTTCAATGTGCCCTAGCCCCTACCTTACTGTGACTGCAGCTTACTAAAATAAACATAAAGAAACAAACACAAAAGAACACCACTAACATGATGCATGGCAATGATGGTAGTTATGAAGTTTAATTAAAGTGAGACACGTAAAACTGGGGAAGTTTCAGCCATATCACTACACTGGCCTGTGGAGATCATGTCCTAAAATCCAGAAATGATCCAAGAGAAGCAGTAATATGCTTACAATCAGTTTATCCCTGCGCCAAATAATGAATGTTCTTTTAAAAAGCTTTTTAAAGCAATACAATATACTAGCCAGACATAAAGCCATTTGTCCTTGGTTGCTTAGCAATCCTAGAATAGAGATGTAAATAAATTCACCCGGCCTTTATTCTGACTAATTCAAAATTACATACTATTGTCCAGTCATTGTAAATATATTTAACAATATGGTCCTTTAAAAGGAAACTATTATTTATACTATCCTCTACAAAAAGACTCATTAAAATGTGGCTACATTGAGGATATTACTTACAAGAATCTCTTCTAATAGCATCAGTAATTAATAAATAAAATTTAGATACATTTATTGTTTTTAAGAATGGGTTATACTTTACTAATTTAATCCATCTACTTTTCCTCCATTTTTCGTCTACAGGATATTTATTTCCTCTACTTTCCATAACCTAACCCATAAGCTTCATGGAAGTCTGCTCCCTGCATTACAGGTGAGAGAAAGTTAAAACCTCCTAAAGAATAGAAGCACAAACAAACGAGCAGCAGAACAGAGAGGAGTGCAGACCTTCTCTTTACAAGTGCTCCATGGCAATCCAGTACTCCAAAACAGAAAGGAGAAAACAGGGAACTGTTCTTGTTCCAATCTCCTAGCTGTCTTGTATTCTGAGGCCAGAATATTCCTCAAAGAGATGCGGTACAATTTTAGTATCAGTCCAGTAAGAACTATTGCTTAACATTTACATTAAGGTGAAACACTGCATATGAACATTTGTTGTGGAGTAGCAGTAGCTGCTAACTCACATTCCTAAAAGTAATTTGGTTAATTTGCCCAAAAATGTAAGTTGCACAGTCTAGTTCTACAGAAATGTAAATTAATTCCCAGTTTACTGAAAGAGATTTTCTAGTCTGACTCTCTTCCAAAAAGTTCTGGACCATGGTGTGAAGGCCTGGGCTTCTCCTCAGGGTGTAATGCAGCAGTAGCTGTAATCCCATCTCCTCCCACTAAGACTCTGTTCTGAGTTCCTAGGTTTCCATCACTCCAGACTCCACCTCCTTCCCTTGATGAGTTGCACCTTCACCCTCACTACTTATCACAAGCAGTAAGGAACTCTGGACACCAGACCCATGCCGCTCCTGCTTTATCCTGGGCTAAATAATGCATATAAAGAAGGAAGAGTACATGAACAGAAGAACAAATAATGGGCAGAAGACTTAAGAAAAGAAAAAGACTTTTTTTTTCCCTCACTCATATTTATACAATTCCACTTCTATAGTTTCATTCTACTAGATGTCCTTTTCTTCTTTTGAAAAATGCCCTCCTAGGTTCATAACCCTGTATGTTCATAAGCCTGTAGGTGGAGCACGGTAAGGTAAAAAACACAAGCTGACCAACACTTAAGATTAAAGCTAATTATTTGTATGTGTCTGTATCTGCTCTGTTATTTGTTGTATGTGTGGTAAACAGACAGTAATTAACAATTGATACTTAACACTACAGTAATCATACTGAGTATCAGTACGTTATATACTCATTCTAACAACTATTTTTTATTAATTCCAGGTTTTCCTTGCCCATGGTGGGACGGTTGGAACGAGATTATCTTTAAGATTCCTTCCAACCAAAGTCAATCTATGGTTCTGTATGGATTTTTTTACTTGTAGAGCAGTTATCTTTGAAAAATGCATCACTTGTATATTTTATTTCACTCTTTTTCACACTGTCTCCTCATCATAGTCCTGACTGCCAGCAAGTCTCTGCTATCGTTGTCCTTTGGCCTCACTCTAATGTCAATTCGCAAAAAAAAAAATTACCCTTATATCTTTTAACAACACTGTGTTCTCACTGTAGCCAAACTCCAGCTCAATTTGCCTCTCTATATAGGGTACATTATAAATGGAAGCCATCTTTATAGTTTCATGTAAATTGAAGTTAAAGAACACAATAAGGAAATAAACATCTAAGAAACCCAAGGTCCCAAGAAGTGAGTACACTGCCAGCCAACTCTACCCTGCTGTATCACTGTGTCCTAGGTTAAAAATAGGTTTATTCTATTACCACCTCCACAGCCGTTGAAACAGCTGGGGCACTGTTATCTCCTGCTATCCGGGGGCCTATTGTCTCTGCTAATGGGCCATTGAGAACCCACCACATGACTCAGGAGTCATCTCATCCCATTGTAAGGGGCTCCACCCAGGGGGGAGGAGCCAAGCAGTCCCACCTGAATATAAGCTGGACTCTGGGACTGTATAGTAGCTCCGGCCCACTGGATCTCCAGAGGACAAGAGCTTTCACTGGACCACCAGGACCTTTTCTTTTCTACCCGATCAGCGCTTCAGAGAACCATTTCATCTGGACTGCTACCACCACCCTGAACAGGGTGTCAGGTTGTATTCTGACTCTGTCAGTGGTTACTGTTGTTGTTTATATTAATAAAGAACTGTTATTTTCTTTTTTTTCTCTCATACCATTGCCTAAAAGCTCCTTAATTTCAGAATTATATTAATTCGGAGGGAAGGGGGGTGCATTTCTCTCTTCCAAGGGAGGCTCCTGCCTTCCTTAGCAGACTCCTGTCTTTTCAAACCAAGACACACTGCTTTCATTGACCTCTTACTGGAAGAGGAGCAGCTATAGCTTTCATGGGAAAACTATTTCAGAGAAGAATATTTTGGTTACTAGAACCTCTAACAGAGATAAAAATATGTTTTAATAAAAATATCAGTGAGCTCGCAATATTCAGATAATATTCCTTCAACCAATATCAATTATATTCACAAGAACTGTCAGGACTCTGTAAGGTACTTCAGAAAACCTATGCAAAACACAGATAGCCCATGATCCTGGTTGGCCGCCTACAGAGTGCCTCAGATTCCCTCTGTTTTATGATTCCTAGTTGTGCTGGAAACCTTAGTCCATGTGCTTTTAGATAAAATCTAATACATAAAGAACAAAAAAGTCTCAAGATATGTTTTCCAATCTTATATACGAACAGTTAAAGGCAATACCAAAATGATGAAAACAGTCACACAGTAAGAGACAGAAATCTGGAAACTATCTCCTGCCTCCATCCCCTGGTTTTTAAATCAACAAAGCTACATGCATAACCAGGAAAATTACATTTGGAAAGTATCTACAGACAGATTGTTTTATTAGATCTTGCTTGATTTAAGACTAGAGGTTATTCTTTTAAATGAACAGGCCTGAAATAAATTTATTTAACTCCATGGGTTTCATTAAAATGCCTTCTAATTTACACTGGGGTAATGAGGGGAGAACAAGGGTGGCATAATTTCAATAATGTTTATACTTAGGCTTAATTTCCTTTAAATAGTACAAAGCATTCTCTCGAAGTTTTCAAAATGATGTCAGTGTGAGTCTGTGGGGCATGATGTTACAAAGTTGGAATGAAATTATGTCACTGCAAATCTGTGAAACCAGCATTGTCAGTAATGAACCAAAGCTATACTAATGTGTTAAAAAATTGTGAAAATCATCTGAATGGAATGAAAAATTTTAAATAAAATTAAGGTTTGCAGATCGCAAACTATTTATCCAAGACTGCAGTCATTGGTTCTGACTATAGATCCAAATACACATATATATTTGGCTAGAGTCAAATCTAGTCAAACACTGTCTGTAGTATTTTACACAGTTTAAATCCACCATATCTCAAGTGACTTGACTTGCATGGAAGAATTACATACCAAGTACATCAACTGGAGAAGAGTGCAAATGGCTGGAAAATTTAAACTAGCATGCTAAGTGGACAAAATTTACTCTTGATGCGATGTGAAAGCAGGAAATCCACGAGTGGTCACTCTCCCAGCTTCTAAAAATAGCCATCCAAATGCAAGTCAGAGGTGAATTAGTTGCACTGATGAGGATAGCATAAGCAGAAGTTAACATATGACAACATGGCTGCATGATATTTCGCTGACACCAACTTTTCTTGCTACACCTTTTTCTTTTCTTTCTGGGCCCAGATTAGCACTTGCCATCACCTTAAAGCAAATTTCTAATATGCTTCAACTTAAAATGTGTTTGCACTGTAATTATACTGCCATAGAGAAATTAAGGATCTGCATTTGAGCTTACAAAATGTATGAATTTTATGCATTGACATTAACTATTTCATTTCATACACATCACTACTTTGCCACAGTCATTACACCCATTTTTTGAATCTCCTTACCAGCACTATGTATATATTCTTACACTATTACTCCATTAATACTGAACATAACTAAACATACAAATTAGAAGTATTTAATTTCTCATTAATAAATCTTTCTAGTGTCCTAAACTGTGCACATATAAATCACTTCAGAACTTTTTTTTTATTCAGGCTTTTCTTCTGAACAGTTTAGCACAAAATAAATTTTAGCTTAAATCAGTCTCATCTAGTTTGATATGTTAATGTTGAATTTTTAACTGCTTTGACCCAAGACAATATATTTTACATGGACACAAAACTGCCAGAATTTACCAGTTTGGTAAATTTGGGCAATAAAAGACAAAATACTGATGTTCTTGTTCTCCACAGCCCTACTTTGACAGCACATCTGATACTAACTTTGTTCATAATCCTCACTTTTCCATGAGACAGATCCAGGAAAAATCATGGTAATACTGTCACTTTTGTTCTGCAGAATTCCAAGTTTATCTTTGGAATGCTTTCCAGGAGTTTACTGTACTTTCATGACACTTGTGAGTGGCTGATCAGGTGCCAAGCCCTGAAATCCATTTAAAGTGCAGTGAATGCTACCAAAAACCCCCACTTACTCGGCATGAAATTCTAAAGATAAAAAATGGATGGGGTTAAAAGGAGAAGTAATCAGACTTAAAGAGTGCACAGATTTTTCATATTGTGCTATTTTTCCGTGGGATATTTAATAATTTTAGGACTCTGGTAACTCTCTAGACACAGGAATGAATTATTTAAAGTTAGTGTTAGTAATTCAGTTTAGTTTTGATAGCTGCTAGCTGTAACCTGACAGCACTTCAATTCAGTCACATGGAAATTCCCTGCTGTATATATTCGAGTATGCTGGATCTCTTTGCACTCATCAGTTTTATATCTTTCTGCAAATACCAGAAGAAAGATCTTTCTAGGTTCTGGCAGTGCTCTTGGAAAGGGAAAATGTGCTAGTTGCCAAAAAGACACTGATTACTCTAACAGAGTAGCCCAGAGTTTCTATCCTTTCCCTTTTAATATGTAAACTTGTTTCTGATTTAGAAATGACTCCTGGCAAAGATGTTTTCCTCAGTGCTCATTTGTGTATAGCTAGGCTCTATGTTGACTCTCTTGTCTTAGAGAAGACAAACCACTTTTCACTTACTCAAAAGCATGAATAAATTTTATAACATTTAGTCCTGTATTTCAGGACAGGAAGGCAGAGCGAGCACACATAATAGGAACAGAAGCAGTACTTCTATTGCATGTATACTTTTTAATCATGATTGCAGTAGCAAGAATTATGTAAAACTCATTTAAAAAAAGTGTAATGAAAGGAAGAGCTACGTTTAGACAAATCCTGTATGTAAGCATCAAGTATGCAAGTAACCTTGCATACTTCAATACTTCATCCTTAGATTTCACTTCCTTCGGAGAAGTACTTTTTACTTATTGCCAGAATAACAAATTTTCCTTTGATAATGTTCCAATAGAGTGATAGAGAATTTAATGAATAGTTACAAGATGACTTCATGCTATGATGACATTGTTTTGAGGTGGTTTGGGGGGTTTAGGGTTTGGAGCTTTTTTCGGGTTTGTGTTTGTCGGGCTTGGGCTTTTGTTTGTTTGGTCGGGTTTGGTTTTTGGGGGTTTTGGGGTTTCTTTTTCTGTTAAGGTGATTGGGTGATGCTTTGAAAAAGCCTGAAAAAGCAATGGAAACATTCTTGACTGAAATGCCTTCTCGAATATCGTCTCTCCTCCATTGCTGCTACATCTGAACTGTCGGGCAGACAGTGCTTCCTATGTTCCACACCTGTATGTTGTGCCCTGGCCATATCTTAATCCACGAGAAGGCAAGAATTTTTTTTAACCTTACCTCTCCTCCTATTTTCAGGTTATCACAGAAGAGGCACAACAACTCTAGATGCATACTGCATCTGAACATTTAGGAAACCCTCTGTGTGCAAAATGATATCTACTTCATATTCTAAACACAGACCTGACTAGAAACCACTGTTGCAGTCTCTAAAAATTTCAGTTGACTGTCTACAGGTCTGTTAAATTTTTAAAGCTTTATTCAATTTTTATTGAAGAATCAATTTCCCAGCTGGCACTGAGGAAAGTAATTTCTACAGAATCTTTGTGCACTGATCTTTGTCTTCACAGTGTCTCTCCCTATATGCAGTTTAATAGATACTTTTCATTATAGTGCATGTGTTCTGCAAAACACTTTGACTAGATTAAAAATTAGCATACAGACATAAATATTTTAAACTCAGGGCCAAAACAGAGAAGCTTAAATCAACATTTCCTTCTGGCATTTGCCATACTTAAAGGGCAGAGTTCTCTCTTTTAATTCACCTGGACATCTAAAAATTACCCAGATAACATATTAACCCTCCTTGATGTATTTTGAGTTGACATCACCTAAATTTTTAGTGAAAGGACTATGGTTTCACAGATAGTAGTGTGACACATGTGCATTTGTACACGCACATGTGTAACTGTGTACATACACACACTCTCACATAAAATACATGAAGTACCCTGTGCCCAGGTAAGATGGGGTATAAAGCAGACAAGAGTTCCTAAATGCAGACACATGTGTTAAGTTCATAGATCATAATACATCTTCATAACATTTTTTCCACTTCTGTATTATGAATAAAGTAAAATGAATTTTTGTTGTAAAACAAAGCTTCTTCAGACTGGAGAATCTATTAAGTTAGTCTTAGTTTTTGTTCTAAAAAGACACTGCTTTCTAAACAGTTTTTGCTATTATGTTAATCTTGAAAGTGAAAACTAATTGTTGGGACAAGGCTATTAGTTTTAATTGCATCATGGTAGCCCCAAGCAGTAGCTCTAAACAGAGACAAAGCTACAGAGATCTTTCCCTTAGACAAGCCTTGCTAATGCTAAGCACCCATGCTGAGAAATTCTTTGCGTGTAACTTTCTTCTCAGAGTATCTCCTAAGCAGTTATTATGAATTTTGAACCGTTAAGAAACATGAAGATCATAGTGTAAAATGTAATTATGCCTATTTTCACATCGACACAATCTTTTATCATCAGGATACTCTTAGTTTTTGAATTGGACTCTTTACTTCAATATTAGCAAAAAGGGGATATTACATAACTCCTGAAGCATTAAATGTCAGTACATTCATATTCACTAGAACCTGCAAAAAAATTACTTGACGGCTCGAAGCCAAACACAGCCAGAGTCTTGGCTTCACAAAATACTCATTGACCAGCCTTTTAGATATGCATTTATACACATTGCCAGACCTGAATCAAACACTTGATCTCCATATTTCCTACAGCAAAGATTTCATGCCACAGACACTATTGTATACAGCATAAAGCTTTGAGCTTTAATGCATCTCCTCTGGCTCAAACCTCAGGCCAGTTTTTGGACTAAATGGAAACAACAGTAGGGAATGAAATTAGAGAAGCACCATCACAAGCCTAGTCAGTATGTTACAGACATTTTGCTTTTCAGCACTCTGAAAGAGATGTGGATGCCTTGCAACAAAAAGCCTTTCCCCTATATTCCATATATACTGAGATACTCCAAAAGCACTGATTGCTTACTTGTCCTCAATAGCTTTTTTGTACTGATGAGATTTCCTGAAGCACTGAGAACCAACTTTACTTCTCAGAGATTTAATTTTTTTGGTGCTATTTGCAAGGGACTCAGGGCTAGGTCAAGACTGAATACTAAAATGATAATAGCTAACAAAAAAATCCTAAGCAAAAAGACATCCCTTTTGCTATTACTTTTCCTCAGTTGGAGATGTGTTCTAAAATTAGGCCAGTAAGGCTGTAACCCTGAGTAAATTAGCTACATTACACCTGAATCTGTAACAAAATTATGCACAGTTATCAATACATGCAGACCAGGTTTTCATGGGCTTCTTCAAAATCTGGGTTTATGTGCAGAGTTGCCTTAAGTAGGACTTTCTATAGCATCTTTTGCAAACACTATATTAAATTTAAACAAAAGCAAAAAAAACAGCAAAAAACCCCAAACCAAAACAAATCCCACCACTCCGGCAAAGACTAAAGAGAAGGAGGGAGACTTCAGAACAATATACACTTTCAGCATGAAATTGCCATGATATCATTCTTTGGCTTGCCAATACTTTGAGAAACTGGGGTGGAGAGGAGAAGGAAACAGAAACAGGGTTCTTTGTACCCTTATGAAATGCTAAACTTTCCTTCTCCCTCTTACCTCTCAGTAAATCATGAGGCAGTTGTTAAGCAAAAGAAATTTGCATGAGCACCACTGAAATTTCTGAAAACCTGAGTTTTTTCAGCCTACCATTTTACTTAATTTATGTGAGTTGGGTTTGAAGCTTCTACACAGAATTCTGAATACTATGGTTCTACACCTTAGACGCAACAGAAATACATTTAAAAGAAAACTTAAAATAAAAATTAAAAAATATTTAAAATACATTTAAAATACATATATTTTGACTGGGAAACTTTTTAGGTTAGGAATTTTTAAACCTTATCATATAAAGAATTCAATTTATTGTTCAAAATAATATTCAAGTATTATCTTCAACTACAGTGTCTGAAACTAAGTGAGGTATATTAGTTTAACTGGGTATATAATAAGCTAGCTAATGGCAACATGTTTCTCAGGTCCGAAATGGAAAGCGAAACCTGAGCTGTAAAAAGTATAACTACTTCAAAAATTTTTTTATGTGTTCCCTTGATGGAAACCAGGAGGTATTTTGGAACCTGAAGTGATACCAGTTTAGTTGAACTCAAATATCTTCTAGGGAAAGCAACATGCTAGAGTAAAATGGTATCAAAAGGTTCAATATCTGTGTCAGTTTAAAAAAAATGAAAATTATTCTAATAGAAACTAATTTTGTGACTTAGCTGGGTCATCTTCAAGTGATATGCTCCATGTAAAATCACACTAGTAGAACAGGACCAGGAAGCCATCAGTTGGTTGCCAACTCAAAAGGCCCTGGGTACACCTGCCTTTGAATCTCCCTGCCACACCAGAACCACTTGCACCAGCACATATCCATTGTTATTCCAATGGAAACATTCAAAATTGTGTCTGGGTTCCAGATTGAAATTCAGAGTGTAGAGATCAAGTATTCCTTGAGATCTTAATTCAAAAGGCAAAATAAAAATTAAAAATTCAGGAAAAGGAAGGGTTTAAGATGGGGGGTTCCTGGGGCAGAACACAGATGAGGTAGAAACCAGTTCCTTCATAGGTAGTCTAACACATGAAAAACTTTGACACAGAGGCACAAACCCATTTCCTTCATATTTAAAAAGTCTTTGAGATTATTAAATCTGACTTCAAATGAGACAGGAAATTATCATGCTTATGCATTTGCAAAATTGTTATAAACATGCCTACTTATGAATAAATAATTACTCTTAAATACAATAAAGTTCACGTTAAGCTAACGTGGTAATATGTTAAAGATGATACGAGAAAAGCAGGACTATCGAAGGCAGTAAACACGGCAGAGGAAGCAGCAATTTTCGTTATGCTGTGTTGTGACAAGACAAGGCAAGGAGTAATGGTTTAAAACTGATGGAGAGTTCATTTAGATTAGATATAAGGAAGAAGTGTTTTACAATGAGGGTGGTGAGGCCATGGCACAGGTTTCCCAGAGAGGCTGTGGACGCCCCATCCCTGGAAACATTCAAGGCCAGGTTGGATGGGTGAGCAACCTGGTCTAGTTGAAGATAACCCTGCTTTTAGGAGGGGGTTGGACTAGATGACCTCTAAGCATCCCTTCCAAACCAAACCATTCTATGATTCTGTGTATGATAAGACCTTAATGCAAATTTAAAAATTACTTCATGTCATTTCAGTATTATTTACAAAAGCAATCACGACCTAATAAGTAAAGTAAATTGTGTGTTTTGGGCAACAGTTCTGGCTCTTTTCTGAATTTTAAAAGCTTCAGACAGAGTTGAATCTAGTTGGTTAGACAAGAAGTGTATTCTTAGGACTGCAGAGCCTAAAATATCTAATATATTCCATAGGATATATTCATCTAAACAGAGTATTTTTAACAACTTAAGCACTTCAACATCTGTTGCTATGATTGAAATACTATCTTGATAAAATAAGACCATTTTAATGTCCTGGTATGTGGAACTGGGGGGGTGGGGGGACATGCTTGAGTTGTTTTTTAAATCTTAAGGTAAATCCATTTCTGATGAGTTGAAAGCAAGGCATGATAGCGCACCACAAAGCAATCTGTATCAACTGACGCTGATTTACAACTTGACAAGCGATCTATAGATGGTCTTCAGCTTAGTAGTTGTTTTTGGTAAATCCACTTAACATAACAGTTGACTCTGGGATCTCCCAAGTTTACTAATCTTTGGCAAAGAAAATGTTTCCTGTGTTTAAAACTTCCTTACAGCAACATATTCTTGTTTTTTCTGAGTTTCAAGAATCAGTGACAACAAAAAGAGTAAAAGAAATGCTCCTAAACTTCCATTAAAACATGCAAAACAATGTTTAAAAGTCAGAGAAGGTTTACGTCTGTTAGGTCTCAATGAGATTTGTAAAACAAACTTTTAAAAAAAGAACTATTAAAAAAGTTTGAGAAATTTGAGCATTCACAATTTTAAAAATCAAAATATAAGGGAAAGTTTGTTTTCATGTACAGCTAACCCTCAATGAAATAATTCATTACTAGAAGACAATCACACAAAGAGCATTTCTGGAAGTATGTTGAACTATATTGTTTGCAGAAGAGGATAAATAATGGCAACTGTATATTCAGTTTTAACTCCAAATTCCACATTAGAATAGGAGATCCCAAATTTTATCCCTTGGCTTGTGTGAGCTACCACTGACTTCAGGGTTTTTCTAACAACTTGAACCCATCTCTAAGTTGGTACTTACTGTGTAGCATTCATGTGATAATTAATAAATTTTCATCAAGGCAAAAATGTAGTAATTACAGTTTTTTTAATGTTCTGTTGCTAAAGGAGAGAAATTACACAGCAGACTTCAGTGAAAACTCAGTATTTGATGCACAAAGCATATAAGTGATCTTGGACTCAAACTTCTAATGTCAAGAAGAAAATAAACAAAACCAAAGAAAATAAAGTCAGGATCAAATGGTGACATTTGTTGGGCAAATGTGATTTCTGCTGATGGAGCTGCCATGGAAGCATAATTCTGGTCCCATGTGAACTGGCGCAGTCACTTGATACAACTTTTTCCACTTGTGATATACAAGGAGGTGACCAGCTCAAGAAGCAGAAACAGTAACTAATACCCACTAGTGTACGACCTTACAGGTAGCTGTGCAGAACTACTAAAACCTGTATTTTAACCTGTTCATGTATTTTGATCATGAACTAAATTTTATACAGTTCAGCACAAGTAGCTTGAAGGGCAAGTTATCATTATATTAGAATAACATATATAATCAAATTTGAGTGCACTTAACCTTAAAATCCCTTTCCTTAATTCTACATTAATGTAGGCAAGAATATTTGCCAGTCGTTTTTCTTTAGTTATTTACATTAACAAATGGAATTTAAAATATGAAGTAAAAATAGCTATTAATATTATCCTAAATTATTAAAAGCAAATTATATTTAAAAGGAAAATTTTTTATGTTGTAGTTACATAAAAATCTAAAAATCTGCACTGAAAAAGCATTATTCAATATATCCTAAGAGTATTATTTCTATGTTATTGCAATATAAGTGAGATACACTGAATTTATAATAACTGTTTCATAGTCTTTGGCTCCTAGACTAATAAATAATTAAAAGGACATAACTGTTATGGATAAAGGTCTCATTGTTTTATTCCTTTGCTACCATGAGAGTTTCTTGTTAAATAATTCTTTTTACTTTTCGAAAGATAAATCTGTTCCTACTGACTGATGCAGATGCAGCTGAAGTTTTGTTTGGGGTTTTTTTCTTTTAAAGTTGGAACATAACATCTCAAAATAGAATCGTAATAAATCAATGTAAAAAAAATCCCCACAATTTATAACAAAGAATATGTCAAATTGACAGTTTAATTTTTACATTTTTAATCTGAAATATAAATAATATAAAATGCTATGTAACTCTGTAGTTTGATTATCAATCCCATTAATCATCATAGAAAATAGAGAGGAATTTTTTGTTCCTCCCCACTGAAAGAACCCTGTAGGCGAGATGAAGGCACCCCTCTGATTCTAAAAAAATAACAAATAACACTTTTTAAGAGAATAAAAACCAAAAATAAAAATTCAACTTCCCCCACCTCTCTAGAAAGAGTGGGCATCTGACAACTTCTGCCAGGAAAGACAAAATCCTAGTGGAACAGACTAGCCGATAAATTCTCTGCCATGCAAATCATGACTATTCTCATTAAAATACAATGTTCTGTATTTCAGCATGAGAGAGGATTTGGAAATATAGCACTTACTACCTTTCCTCTGGTCAGAACTAGAAGGCATCACAGAGGACAAAGTCACCAGTAAACACATGGGATAAAATCCTGCTGTGTTGATTTATTGCAAAAAGTGTTTTATACCTTTACACGCATGTTGCCAGAGGTGCAGAGGAGTTTGAAAAGAAAATATAGTAGATATAGTTTTTGGTGGACAACATGAATGCTTACAAAGTGTAACCGGATATAACAAGAGGAAAGAACTTGCTTTCGCACTGACAAGAGAATGACAAAGAAATAAAATACTTTTTAAAATACACTTTAACTTCTTCCTGTTATTTTAGGAATAGAAAGGTAAAACCAAATTGTATTAAATATTTTAAAAGCCTACATACCATTTTTGTTAGATCGTGGCCAGCCCTGTTCTATGCAGAACCCTCATTCCTGAGTCAAGATTAAAGCCCAATTGGAAATTCCCATGTAGGCTAATTTTTCTTTAAGAGTATTACACTAAAACGAAGGAATATGGCAATAGATAATCAATGCATTTTCATGCCTGAATCCTAAATGTCCAATGACAATCCCTTAAGAACAGTGCAGAAGCTTTGGTTAACCGATGCCACCACATAAGCCACATTTATTGTCTTTTCTCCAGATGGTAGCATGAGTTATGTTTACAGTACAAAAGTATACTGTACACAATGTATACCATAAAGAATCAGGTGGGTTTTTTTCCTTTTTAATTAGCATTGTATAGTAATTATCTAAACCCACAGTGAAGAATATTAGCTTAAATTCACCCTAAAAAATATTTTAGCATTCTTCTATAGAAGACAGATATACTTACCTTGACTCTGTTAAATATTATTCCCATTAGTGTCATACCTAGTCAACTCACCAAAGAAGTTGAAAGAAGAAATGTAAAGCTCAGTTGCTATCCTTTAAGAGCAACGCTACAAATAGCAGCATCTCCATTTCTAAAGCATCAGGTTTACAAAACTGTTTTCTAAACTGCGAGCACATGCTGCTGTCTCATCATTAATGCAGAATATATTATTGTCTAGTAAATGTCAAATGGATTCTTACAAAATGATTCATCTATTTAACAGAAACACAAAAAAATAACTCAGAGAAAGGAAATACTTTCCCCCATTAACATTTTCAGTATAAACTTATGGGACCCAATCAGTAGTTCTCAAAAATACACTATAAATAAAGGCTTTTTGTTTTGAAAATTCTTGTGTGTAGATTAATGGTGGATTAGCAGTCTATATGTGCTCTTAGCTGTGGAGATGCTGGTCCAGTACCTTTTATATAAAAGGAGTAAGAGAAGCAAAAAAAGGAGAGGAGGGGAGTTATATAATTTGGTCTATTTTTGTGTTGTCGGTATTGAGGGAAAAGAAGGTCTAAAATAATGAGATCAATGATACATATTTTTCTAGCTTTGTTACTCATCTTTATTTACCTTTAAAGTATTGACAATCTTTTGTATAATTAATTACCACACAGAAAATACTTCTGATGCTGGTGTGCAGGGTAATTTTACTCTAGCTGATTCCTGCCAGAGAGGAAACTCAGGCACCTCGGGCATGTCTTGCTTTGCCATCTTCAGCTCTTGCTAAGGAAGTCAGCTGAATTTTAGGGTAATGCTTTCAGAGATAAAGCTTCAGAATACTCTACTCTAGCCTCCTCCTGAGGGAGAATTCTCTTTCTACTAATTTCAGGTAATGTAATATCATTATAACTTCAGTTCTAGAAGCCTAAATTATAAATACCATGGCAGAAAATTACCACAGGTGTATTAGTCATTTCAAGAACTAGAATGTTATACTTCTTGAAGATGCATTATACCCTAAAAAAGCAAAATTTGGTTTGGTAAAAATTTTTCTTATCTCCAAGTGGAGTTCTCATTGTGCAATAATGAATAGAGGGAGACACTGGGAATTAAAGAAGACGCAGTATTTGATTGTCCACCGAAGGGGGTTCACTGAGTCAAACAAGTCTAAGCTAGTGAGAAAAACTGCAGAGCTATTGCACAGCCTGTCAGTTCCACTGAATCTGAATATTGCATCAAAGATATATTCTGTAAAAAAATTTCAACCAAGTCCAGCAAGAACTTCATTGGGGTGAAAGTAAAAAGGGGTAACTTCAACAGTTTTCCATTAAATTAGGAGCTAATAATTTGACTTACAAAGGGTTTTTTTTGTAAAGAAGTTTCCAATGAATCCTTTCAAAGTTCTAGACACTAAATTAACATGAATGACTGCACAAATGCAGTACATCAGTGAAAAAAGGTAGAAAATTAAATCAAGAGGGGCAAAAAAATATTTACTTAACTTCTCATACTTTATGGGTTTGGATAACCCTCAGTGAAAGTCAGCCAACTATTTAACTTGAAATGTCAATTCTTCAAAGGACCAGATGGAGCTGTAGCTACTTTTTTATTGAGTGCATAAACAGCATCATCAGGTACAAAGTGAAGAGAGAGGTGTCCATGGGCTTCTGGCTCCATGGAGGCATCTAGGCCTAAATAAGAAAAGCTGAAGGCAGGAAGGGGAAAATAAAAAGAATAAAGGGAGAAGCAGGAGAGAAAGGGTAACTAAAAGAACAAGCAATCTGCAGCTTAAGCTGGGGCAGGGCAGAGTTCTGCGTAGTGACAACAGATTAATGATGGAGTATAGAACAAAACAGATTTCCTGACAGTTCTATAGGGAGCACTCAACTCCAGTCACCCCACTGACATGTTCAGTCTCACTGTCTGTCCAAGAGTTTTTGAGTCTTGTGGAGTGAATTTTACTGGCCCTTTAAGGACTTATTTTTTTTAAACAATAAATGAAACCTGAGAAGGCTGAGAAGAATTCCACCTTCGGTAGCACAAGTAAGACTGAAATGTCATCTATTCTGTGATTGTAAAGCTGCTGGAGAGGAATTGGCATAGAGTAAAGAAGTGTCCAGCTGAAAGGTCTCCAAAACCACTTTATATCTGGGCATAAACTAGGGCTGGACTTCAGACATGCCTTTCCCCAGGTCTTTTGCAGTCCGAGTTGAGAACTACCGTAGTTGTCTACAAGCACAAGAAGACTGAGATTAGAAGCCCAAAGAGGCCAGTGACTGTTGCTGCCCTGAGGCCCAAGATGTGGTTTCAGAATTCGCTCACAAAATCCCAGGCATCCCACTGTATCTCCTTTGGAGTTAGGTTAATTAAAACTCCTGATCTGCCCATGATTTTGACCTTTTCAACACCCTGGAAAGTTATTTGTTATGGATAAAACTTAGGAAAGGATTTTCACTACTAAAAAAAAATCTCTTTTGCAGATTGGAAGTGAATAGGCCTGGGAAAAGCAGAACAACTGTGAAAATCTTTGGAATAAGGAAGACAAAAAAAGCTAGGAAAATTATGCTGAAGGAAAAACAAAAGACAGAAACACACTTTGTGAAACCTGTGAGTACAACTTATGCATTTGAATTGGAAAGGCAGAACAAAACATTTGAGTCTTGAAATCTGTATAGTCAATCTGCTTTCTATTTCTCCATATTTCCAGTTCTTATACGGTATATCATATGGTAGCATCATTGCTACCTGGATGGTTTGGAGTAAAATGTACTTCTATATTTACACACAAGTACATTTTTCTCACCAGGAAGAGGCAATAGTGCACACTAGACTGTCTGCAGAGTGATTGTTAGATACATATATATAAACATACTTATTACACGTATATTGTGTTAGTGAATCTGAAAATAAAGTTTCTACACAAGTGCTGTAGCAGGTACATAACACCTTTCCTTTCCTGGGATTTAGAAGAAGAAAGTATTAAATAAACATTTTATTATTACTATAGCAAAATAATGTTACATTATATTAATTATTAAGAATACAAGGTCAGTCATTTAAGAGCAATCACATACTTATCAACTGGTCTGCAAGACAGAGAACATCTATATGTCACAGGAAAAATCAAAAGCTTTAAAACCAGGACCCCTTATATCATCTAATGTGACTCCAGCTGCACTAAGATAATTTTCCAACAATTTGAATGTCATCATAGATATGGACCAAAATGACAGATCTTTCTGAGAGAAGCTGGTTAGTTTGTGGGAAATGTTCATACTAATGCATATACAATGCAACATAAGGTAACTTCAAAAAAGAATTCTTGTCACTGAAACGGTTAAAAAAGTACTTTTTTTAAAGGTGTGACTGACATTTCTTACTATAAAAATCTCTCTTAATAACTACTTTGCTGCCTTCTGCAAGAAGCAAGCACTTCAAACTCTGTGACTCTCTTTCCAAATTTATAAAACAGACATTTGTGCAAGTTTTCATGACTTGTTATTCTTTATTTTTAAAAATAGGCTTATTCATTCAGTTCCATTCTGAAAGATTAAGGCATAATGGTAGGAGAGTGAAAAGGCAAATGATTAACTGTATGTTGCACACATACAGAGATCCCACTAATTGCAAACCAATGTTTCAGTTTTAAATAAGCTGGTCATTTATTTCAACTTATTAATATAATCTATTACTGTAAAACATGTCTTCCATCTTTTCTGTGTAAGTGGAATTTAGAATCGTTCCTATTTGGAAGGAAGGAAGGAAAAAGAATCTGCATGCAGATAAATTTTTATTGAAAAAAATTTTTAGCATCTAAGCCACCACAGCATTATGTTAATCATATTCGGTTTATGCATTACGGAACCACTTCATGTGTAAAAAACTGCTTTTGGGGCATGCAATTTTATCAGGAGATTTAATTATCTTAATGTTTTCATGAAGTTTCATGATTTCCCTTAATTCATGGATTTAAAACTTCTATTAGGAATTTAAATATTTTCCCATGTTAAAAAAAGAAATTACTCTAATTTTAATGGGACCGTTACCCCTGCCCCTTTTGCTACATTTTCCAAAGGGTTTCCTTTCCTTAGAATTACTTTAGACTGACACATGTAATTTGTTTCTGTGATTTTTTGCATGAAATCTATGCTCTGCTGTGTTTTATTTTGCTTTGCTGTTCCTCGTTCACTTATTTCATATATAGATATAAATTAATAAAAAGAGGAACTTGGGACACTTTCTCTTCTGGTTTATGTGTTGGTTTCGGGTTTTTTTCCTAACAGAACTTGCAGAATTAGAAAAGTATTTTTACAGATATTATATTATTAAATAATTTCTGAAAAAATAATCTTAACCATCAATTAAGGGGTGTTGACTCCTACCACGTGGCATACTTGCAGCCTCACTGAAATGACAGAGGTTTTAAATTCTATAGAGGTTACTGGAAAAAGATAATAGACTAATACAGTAGTGGGTATACTAAGCCATCTTAAAACAATGAAACTGATGATCTCAGTTCCACTGGAACACATTGGGTTTTAAACAAATGGCATGTATTTGGCTGTGTCATGCTGTGTAAAGAACATACAGTGTAGGAGGAACTACCTCAGTGGCATCAAATAGGGTGCCAAATACCAATAAAATTAAAAATCAGCTACACATCTTAAATGTTCTTTTTCACAAGTGTACAAAGGATTCCAAAGAAAGGCTAATAAATCTACTTATGTACACAAGAACATGTAGAGTGAAGAGTAAAAACTTACTGAGATCCAGTGAAGCGTTCCAAAATGAAGTTCAAACCAACCAAAACCAAAAGACAACTGACTTTTAAAACCTAGGAACATGAACTTGTTCCCACTGAAATGCATGGCAAGTTTCCATTGATACAGGTTTTGTAGGAATGATCTTTAATACTGCTGTCTAATACCTAATCTATATTACTGTTATTTTTTTGCACAATTCAACTTGGAATGCAGTAGCGTGATATGAAAAGTGTGTTTTGTTTGAAAACTTGGAATGAAATCTAGCTTGGACTAGATTGCATAACAAAGAAGCCAGGAAAAGGGAATTTGACACTCACCATTCTGGCAGAACTCAAGTCTCTCAAAACTAAAAGATTAAAAATACTTTGATATTGTTTTTAAAATGAAAATCAAAAGGAAGAAAATGTAAATGTTAAACTGTGCCAGATTATTGAGGTCTTTGGTTAATGATCATTACCTTCTTCAAAGTTGTTTGAAACTAATAATAAAGCTAGTACCTAAATATACTGCAGAATTTAAAAGAAGGCTTACTGGCTACAAACCAGAAAAGCTATTAATCCTTTATAGTAGCATGTTAAATCCCAAACTATCTGTGAGATACGACAAATCCCTTATTTCTTCTTCTTTATGACCTATTACCGAATTAATTAGGAGTTTTCAATCCTTTTACAGCACAGTACTTATACACGTTCCCAACTTTACACTCCTGAGAAAACCCAAACCCTTATCTGGCTTCATTGACTTGGTTGTAAGTTATGTTAAGCAGAAGTTTATGACTGAATAAGCACTCTGGTATTTTGTTGAATCAGGAACTTGACTTCTGCAGATGAGGAGGAGTCCCTCTGACTTCTTTTGTTTACAAATGCTCAGTTTTATCAGATCACAGTTACGCGCCTTTAGGAAAATAGGGATAACAGTTATTTGAGAGCAAGACCTATAATTTTATCAAGCCATGACTCAAGAACAGTGCACGTGGAGAGGAAGATGGAAAGAAGCCTAAAATGAATCAGATTCTTAACATACAACTACAGAATAACAAGATTAGCATATTTTCAATTATTATTACCACAGACATATATAGAGAATATTAAGTGGATCAGAAGAATTAAGCTTTGAAAGTATAGATGTGCTAAATTCAGCTGTATAATAGTGCTAGCAAATATTGACTCTGATTAACTTCCTGCTATGGGAGTTAATACTCTACATACAAAGTCTGAAATGCAACTCTGGGTTTGGAAATATCTGTTAATCAAATGAAGTACTATGGATTTCAATGTTTTGCTCATGCTACTTTAGCAATATATCTTAGTCATGACTTGGCTATTCAATGATCATGAAGCCTTTGATCTGTTTCCTAACCTGTTAAATAGTACCGGTCAAAACAGAGTGGGAGAAAGGCTGTTGTAATGCGGTGGATATTCTTTAAGGCCAAACTGAGAAGTCACCAGGTCCATTTCTGAAGACTTTTCTTCTGGTTGCAATTGATTAAAGAGAGAGCAAATTCAATGACCTAAAGTCAGAAGGATATTTATCACATACTAATAATTCCTTGGGTCAGTTAACAAACTGTGGGTTATTTATTCGCCAACTGTGTCATAAAAATGAGTCAGTGCTGGTTAACAAGAAAATATTTTTTTTGTTAACCAGTGATGTAATTTTCAAAGTGGAAGGTAGCAGTAAAGTAAAAACAAAGTAAAAATAAAAAAATAAAAATAAAATCTTTACCCTAATAAAAAGGATCTTCTCTCCAACTCTGTATCTTCCCTGTGAAAGACGCTCCACACAGAACTTATTAGGGCATTTACAAGGTGGATCTTCAGAAATGTGTTTCACCTGTAAAACAAGAAGTTATTAATAGAAACTGTTTAAAATAGCATGGATAGCAAAACATTCAATAAGACACTTGTCATAATATATCACTTAATATAAGTCTTACTTGATGATATTTTTCTTGGTTTTTCTTAACATTTCTGTAATCCTAGAAAGCACTCTATGGTGCTTCCAATAGCAATGATTTAGTAGCTGAAATGAGTTAAAAATGTCACACAGTTCAGCATCAAATTTGCACTGTTTATCTGAAGTCAAACAGTTTGTTAAATGGAACTTAGCATTAAACTTTTGTAAATGTATTCTCAGTATTTTATGGTGAATCAGCTCCAAGTGCTAATGCAGCTAACGGACAAAATGAAGATGTCATAAAATGCATCCTGCCTTCTAAATATTTATAAATATAGAGGTATCTTCCTTACCAGTAAGAGGCCCTGCCTCTTTAAAATTGTCCACTAACATCTTAGAAAAAAAACATGTAGAAAATACTGTGACATGATTCCAATTTCATGCCAAGACACTCCCCAGTATTTTCAACTGCCCTTTGATGATCTCTTTGTTACAGCTAGTTCAATCAAAGTTAATTTAAAGGGACCTCAAGTACACTATCATTGCCAAACCTAACTACAAAGCCCCAAAAATAAGGGCTGAGAAAAAACAGATGAAAACCACTTTCCTGCTTGTTATTAGCTGCATCAGCTTGACTTCGGCCTCCTTGGTCTGGCATGTGCTACCAAAGGCAGTGATGTTTAGCAAACGTGTATATTTTGTACTCTTCAATGATGGGAAAGTAGCAAAAGCATCAATATCAAGAGAGCAGATCTGGCTGTGAAACTCTTACTTGACATTGAAATTGCACTTCTGCATAGGAACAGCAAGAATAAATGCAGCATTTTCATACACTGTGGTTTTCTTGGACGAAGTATGTACCTGGTGTGTCAGCATCACAATGCAAAATGCCAGAGGAACTTGTAGATGTTTGTCCACTTCAAACAATATTCCAAAGACATTTTCATATCCAGTTTGTAAGCCAAGGCCTGTAAAAATGGTCTGAGGCCCAGGAAAGGATATTTTCAGAGCAGCTAACAAATTATAGTCTTAAATTGTTTCATAAAAAGAAAAAATGCCTGGCCAAAGCTGTAGCACTCTAATAAGTGTTTCATTTATCATGAATAGATAAGGCTTCTGAAGTACTAACATTTTTCAGATCTGCTTTAAGAATTAAGTTACAGTGTGTTAAATAAGCCAAAAAGAACTCATAAGGTAACCAATTATTGTTTCTATACTTTTCAAACCAGTCCTGCTGAGTGATTTAAAGGCTTTCCAATTATTTCTAAAATTGTTCAATGCCTCTATCTGAATAACTTTATTACTTTGTGGAGGTATTTTATAAGTTACTTATTTTCTTATAAGACTTCTTTTTTTTAATCAGGACATAATATTTTTATGAAAAAAATAATTAAAATAACACTTAACAGAGGAACTCTACACGTATTTTACACACAAAAAGTGTTTGTCAAGTATCAGATGAGTTGTCCTCAGTTTGAATGAATCCCGTTTTGAGTTTTAAGATCAGTTACTCAAGTGATTTTTATCAACATGGGTGAGACTCAGCCTCCATTTCTGATGAATAAACAATTTAGATAGTCAGTGTACAATAAAAATGACTTACATGAAGTCAGTGGTTGGTGACTTAAATCCAAATGCAGGTCGCTGAGGATGAAAAAGGTGTATTCCTGTATTTCTTGGAATGTGGTACCAAGACTGGGATTGTGCTTAGGGAGCTTTTTGGCAATGGCCCTCACAATACCGTTCAATAATCAGGCATTCCTGACATAATATCCTATGGCATTTATCACCCTTAGAGACATTGGAAATTCGAAGCTGAAAATGGGTAGTAGGAACTTAATGTTTCATCCAGCAGAGTTCATCTAAGGAGCCAAAAACCCAGAGTAGCTGGGCCTAAACAAGTTCAAGGTTATTTTGAACTGTGTAAGCAAAACAGACGCATCTTCGGCCTGTGAAATATGACAGCCAACAGATCTATTCTGGTGTAAAACAGAGGATAATAAAATCTTCACTGCTGATCCTGCTATTGAGGGTTCCATGCCCTACTGTCCCAAAGGACACAGAATTATTGCGTGGAATTTGGAAACCAAATAAGGAAGCAGAGGGAGGAATTATATTCTCTATTTTATTTTGTGTCTGGGCTATAGGAGCAACTGCTGCTATTTTATGGTGTGAGTGTCTGGGGCAGTGTGGGTCAGGAATCCAGCTGGATGGATTCCATTCTGTTTCTATCTGAACTGCTTTCTAAATTAAAGGAGGTGGTTAGAGAAAACCTACATACTCTGTTCAATTTCTACGAGATATGCAGTCATCATTCTCCTTCTACACATAACTGTTCTTTCTCAATTCTGTTGAAACACGAGTGCTTTTGCAAAGTTAAGGAAGAAATACAAACCAGAAATTTTAAATGCAATTATATGCATCAAATAAAAAAAAGTGTTTCAATAAAATGAACGAACATTATATTCCATTTGCTCTTTGTAACAGGGAAAGTGGCACATGGATTTTTCAAGAAGTGCTTTGTAACTCCCAGGTGGCATATCTACCTTGCAATGTAGTAGTTACCATAGTAACTGCTTCTTTTTACAGGCTAGATTTGTACTTTTCCAGTTTAACCTCTTCATGGTCTCAAAATGTGTCCTTTTCATCTGATTCCAGCTGTTTCAAATGAACCCCTATGGGTTTGCACCAGAAACATGAACACTCAATATGCTGCAACAAGTTTAATGAAATTCAAAGCAAGATCCTTTTGTTCTAACAATGAGAAAAACAATGCTTGTTTTTTTACTATGTGAGAATCATGCAGAACAGCATAAAAATTAGGCTGAAATATCTTAGAAGTGTTTGTTAACATTCAGTAGAAGTCAGTATGTGCCAAATCTTGTCCTGACTCAGTCCTTCCTCAGACAAAGCACCAAGTGGGAGTTGGTGAATAAGGAGCAAAAGAGTAATAAGAAGGGAATGTGGCCCTAAGCACAAAGCTAGCCTAAGCTGTAGAGCTCCTACACAGTGTGATTTTTTTTTTTCCCCAAGCTTCAGACATAAATAATTGTGGTCAAAAACCAAATAATTCTATAAGTCTACAAATGTTTAAAACAAGAGTGAGATGTTAAACTCAGGCTTGTGTGTGTTTTGCAAGTAAGTGCATATCAGAATGGATAAGATAGGAAGAAGCTTCCTCCCACAACTTACAGCATCATCCAACAGTTTCCCTGTGCTCTTTTTCCCAGGAGACTTTGTGGGTGATGGTGAAGGAGATGGAAGGGGAGCTGAAAGTGTTTCCTCTTGTTCAATCTCTTTTTCCAATTTTATTAATCCAGGAGGTTCCACCCCAAACCTTTTGGAAACACGCAAATAATAAATTACTAGTCCATATTCAGTATTATGTATTTTAAAACAAAACAGTGGAAAGAATTTCTACTTTGTGTGCAATAACAGAATGATACACACATGAATAAACATGTATAAAATACACCAATCATTACTGCCATCATTTCAAATTAATAGAAAAAATTAATTTAGATGCAGTCTCTCAGTTAATCAAATTTACAAGAAACACAGGTACTTTTTCAGCTTCTCTGTCTGATATCATATATGTTTGTGAATAATTTATGAACAACACTAGACCTCAAAAATTGCTATACCATGCAGGACAGAGTCAAATTCAGTACATTTGCTTTTTTTTAATTTTATTTTTTTTCTTTCCAGACTGCATTTTTTCAAATTACTTGACAACTTATATTTTGTGCTAGTATTTTTCAAAGAAATCCAAAAGAAAAGAGATTAAAGGTTTTCCTGTTCTCAGCTATGGTACTGAATTTATAGGTAAGTAAAATGAGGCATGGCAACTAGTCTTCAGAAGTGGTTAGTGTTTTTACTAATTGACTTCTGACAGCCAGTCTTCAGATCTCTGTTTACAGTGGCAACACACTTGTAGCTCCAGCTAGAACAAAATACATGCAACTTTAGCATGGACAAACTCAAAACAGCGCACTTGAAGAGCAAGGTTCTTTATGAAATATCTTTTGAAAGCTTTATGGCAAGTGATTGAGTCGGTATCTCACAGCAAGCAGCAGAGCTTGGACAGAAGTCAGAAGTCTAAAAGCACATCTCATTTTCCTAATTACTGATAATCCCCTTCTGTTTTTTTCTTTTAATCTGCCAACACTGAACGAACCCCAGAAAAACAGACAGAGTTCCTTTCTCAGAGAATTACTTCGGCTTGGAAGAGTAATCATGCCAGGTAGGCTTCTCATAGCAAACTACTTGCACAAATGAAACCATATTTTCTTCTGTAGCAGAAAAGTCCATAGTCCAGATGCAGAACTATACTGACTTATCTAGATAAAGATCTGGACACTAAAATATTGAGCAGTAACAAATACATATAATGAAAATTTAAGCTAAATACCGTAATGATGTTAGAAGTGTACAGAGAAAAGATATAAGCATATATACCAGCTTTTGCATTTTTCTGATAACGTTTAATTTAGTCATACTACCGCTTAATAAATTAATAGAAAGTAAACCAAGAACCAAATCTGTGCTTGCATTGGCTTCTAACTGGTGCAGTCTGCCTAATGAAAAGTCAGCCAACATTGAAGCAAGCACTTATATACAATCTATTTACTTCCTGTCTGTCTGCAGATGCTGACAGGCTGTAAATCATTAAATTCCCACTGGGCTCTAAGCCTACTCCTGCCTAAAGCCTTGCTCATCAAATAAAACCCTTCTACTGTAAGAAATGTTGATTCTTTGCTTCTACTACTTTTCATAATTCCTACGTTTTGTCTTTGTGACAGATTTTTAAAGTTTCCTGTACTTCCGGTATTCTGAACTCCTCTGGTGAAAAGCTGAAAAATAAAATCAATGAACAAACGCGCACACACACACACACACATTTTTTTCCACATGCTGTATCAACCCGAAGCAAAGTTGCTGGAAAGCTGAAATTGTAAAAACCACATTATTTTCTGAGAGGGGTAGAGATGCAAATTCTGGCAAGGTATGCTGAGCATTTCCTTTTCTGCTCCTTTCTAGCCTGTCTTCTCACAACTACACATGAAGCAGCATTGCACTGTAACATGATCTCTGGTAGACTTCTTAGAGCACCACTTTCCATTTTTATCAAGGTAAAATTTAATACAATAGCAGAAAGACCTTGAAATTGCGCAACAGTAATTCCAAAAGGCCTGTGAGGATTGTTTAACCCCCCTCAGAGTTTAACAGTAACCCAAGAACTTCATTCTTTGTACAGAAGAGATAATTTAGCTATTTTCCATTGTATAATCTCTGACTTTCAAATACTGAGGGAGAATGTTGGACCTGTGCAACCCACTGCAATAGTCCTGTGCATTGTCTGTGGTCAATTCCATCCTGTAGGACACTTCCCTCTCTCATAAATCTTCTCACTGTATCAACATAACATCTGCCAGTGACACAAGGGCTCATTTTAACTATTGAAGTTTCGCAGATGATCTCAGAATCTTGTTTTCATAAACAACTGAAATTCAGGATAATTTATCAGGCAATTGTATTTTTATTAGTATCTTTGAACTGCCACTCTTTGAGCCAAGTGGTCACACCAGTTTCCCACTCACTGTGCAGTCCATCCATCAAGTCCATCTGTCTCTAATTTGTCTAAGAGGACTCTATGAGATAACATGCTAAAAGCATTACTAAAGCAAAGGTAAATTATCACCTGTCTCCCTTCGTCCACAGAGTATCTGTTGAATACAAGTTCAAGGTCAGCAGAACTGAGCTCAATTTAACTCCTCAAGCGATCCTCATTCTTTCTCACTTCTGCCTCAATCACAGTTCTGTTTGCATTAAATAAAAAAGCTCAGGTTGACTTACTGGAGTTACAGACCCTGAAGACAACCCTAGTAAACTAGCTGGGAAAAGTGTGCCAAAAGCTGAGTCCTTGTGATGAGGAAGCCACTTTGAACATATCTTTCTGCTTCTAATTTTACTCAGTGTCTCTTACTCTTTTCGTTCTTTAAAAACAGATTGAGGCACTTTTTCAAAGATCACTGCAGCTCCTGTTCTGGAAAGCAGATCCCTAAGACTGCCAGCAGACCTGGTTTGCTTTACAAAGCATACACATCTGACTTCTCTCCTGTTTAAAACAGCACAGCAATGCCATTTTAATGTGCTCTTTCCTACACTTAATGAAGGCAATTCTCCTTTCCCATATAACTCTAGATTACCAAAGCTCAGGCAAAACTGGCATCATATATTTGGCTTTCAATTGTATTAACCTGACATTCTACTTCAGTGTTTGTGTACCTTGGAAGTGTACAAGATGATAAATGGGGGTTTGTTTGTTTTTGAAGAGATGATAGAGCACGAAAAAAGTAGACAGACATGTTATTTGACAAAGAAACATAAATACAGAAACATAAATGCAATATATAAAATAATCATTAATGATATATGGTAATATTCATGTATTATAAATAAAAAATAAAATACAAATATTTTAAGAGTAACGGGATAGATATGCATAATAAATGAAAACATGGCTTATTTACTTGTTCAGTATTTCTTTTCATGTCTGGAACAGAAAGTATTGGAGACATGGAAGCTTAAGACAAATATAAAGGATAAGATTCTATTTTCATTCCCTTGTAGATCTATTGAGAAATCAAATCTCTCTGCAAAATGAGATTAAACTAACTCAACCAACTTCAGCAGAATCCAACACTGCCTAACCACGAACACGCTTTCCCTGAGGAAGTTGGATACTATCAAATAACCAACTGACGCAGATACTCCTGACAGTTATGCCCCAGGCATAGGGTCTTTGGGTGCTGGTAGGTCTCTCTCCAAGCTGGTCTTGAAAGCACAGTTTGTTTGCTCAGGTAAACTAAGATTCATTAAAATTGGTTTCAATATGCACCTGCAGATCAAAATACTTTCTTCTTTGTGGGAAGTTAAAGTATTTTGCCATTTGAACCCAAGTTTTAAAGATAACAAAATAACTGAAAACCTGAATTCAGTTTTTTTTCTTGTCATTGCTATTCCTATGCAAGCTTCCATTGACAGCAAGGGTTTATCTGAAACTTGACCATGAAACAAATTTCTAGTTTTCCATGTGAATTCATTCACAAAATATGAATACACATGATACAATTTTAACATAGCCAATACTAGTTCTTCAGCTAGGATTAAATAGGGGTCTCCTTCACGCTGATTGTCACCACAAGGAATTCTTCTGAAATTAATGAAACTATCTGAATAGCAAGCTACTCCAATTTGACACACATGGATGAATGCAACTGCAATTTACATGCAAGACTGGGCAGCAGCACTGCTGCTCATGTATTTTTTAGTAAACCTTATGCACTATGCTGGTTAAATCTGCATCTGCAAAATGGGGAAAAAAAAAAAATCACATCCTAGTTACTGTAATTTTGATTGTTTAGCAAAAGTCGTTGTCTTGATGTCATTACAATGTGCAGAAGGTCCAGCATGGCTAGAATCATCTTGGTCAGATTTAGGTCATACAAAGATCAATTTAATAAGCTTAATTAAATCACAGTTGTTTATAGAGAGATCTGACTTTAGAAGGAGAAATAGCTCAACACTTCATAGAAAAAAATAAAAATTCCCAAAGCCTTCCTCTCCTAATACAAGGATAGCCAACAAATATCTTCATTGAGGTATAGAGATTTTGTAATATTTGTTAACAACTGCACTCAAGAGTGACATCAAGACAAACATTCTATTTGAACCTAATAAGCACAAAATTTAGCTTGAGATGTGCTGATTTAATATGTGTGTCAATAGCCCCTGCTGTCAAGAATGCAAATACTTAATCTTAAAAATTAACTATTTTCACCTACCTTGCTGCAATTCTTCCAAGTTCCAGCAAACAAAGGCACACTTCTCTTGGCTGCTTGTGGAGTACTAGAAAAGCAAAATGAAGATGGAAAACACTGATAAATAAAAGCTATTTTAAAGGTCTTAGTGATGGAATGGAAATTAATCATCAACATCTGTAAGTCTTGACTCTGATAGAAGTTTGTTTTCTTTGGCTTGCAGTGGAGTTTTACTGGAAGAAAAAGGATGGGATTGATGAGTGGTTCTCAGAGTGCAGAAAGTTCAGAAGTTCCATTTAGTTACCTAAATCACTGAATGATTATTTGGGGTAATTGGTAATCTGCAAGAAGTTCATAACTATTTAAAAATAATCAAGAGATCTGGCAGAACACTTTAATTAGCAGAATGTCAAAAATAATAACATTAGAGTAGTACTTTTCTTTCTACAAACTAAGAGAATTCATATCCTTTTTTATCCTATTTTTCTTAGTAAAAAAATAACAAAGTTGCACTAACGAAGATATACCTCACTACAAATTTGGTCCTGAATTTTTTTACATCTACTCTTAAAACAAATTTGAGACTAGAATGCTTTAGGGAATGAGTTCTTCACACTATAAAAATCCCAAACAGACAAAAATAGTTTCCTCTTTATACATACATACATATATGCAAGTCTGCATGCCTGGATTCCACATAGAATAGTTTTTTTATGATTCAGAAGTAGCTGTGACACAGCATGATCTTCTCATTATTGTGCGAGACTGAAATGTTAAGGGTTAATGTCCCAACCATCCACTTGCAAAAGCTGCAGGTGCTTTGCCGAGGCCAGGTTTGCACTCCCTAACCGAAGGAGAGGAGGAGAGCTTTTGGGTGTGTGGTGGTGAAACGTCTGAACCGCTGAAGAGCAGCCCAGGCACAGAGAGGGTGTGCACCCACCAACAGAGGATGGTTGCAACAAACCAACTTCTGTTTAGCAACAAGTTGGGTTTTGAGCCAAATAAGGGAAAAGGCTCATAAGAAGCAGATTCTGCAAAGTGGAATAGTGCTCTTTATCATGGCAATAAATAAAATCCCTTACATAACTGGCTGAGGTGTAAAACTCCCCTCCATGGAAGGCATTGGGACGCTCACACTTCCATATAGGCCTGAAGGCATGCATCCCTTCTGATGGGGCATAACTAGCTCAGCTACGCTGATGTGAGAGGCACTTGTCGTGCTTTAGGTATCATAAACCATCAAAGTCCCCCAAAGTGTGCCCAGACTCATTTCTGGGGCCTTCCACCAGAGGACTGCACATGATCCACGGTGTTGCAACAAACCGTGCAAAACCCTTGCCGCGGGGGAAGTACCCTGGATGTTCTCACCCGAACCTGACTGTATATTAACCCACTGAACCTGGTGTTTCACGGGCTTTGCCCACCCTCGACGGATCTAGACTGCGACCATCACTTCAAACAAGAGACACTGAAATTGCAACAATTAAGTCTCACTTCACTCTCTATTCTTATCCTTTCTCTCTTTTCCCTCTATATTTTCTTAAGTCATATCTCCATACTTTTATATTGTTGCATTTCTATACATGATAATAACCAAAATGGCTACAAACCTCCTTTCCATTGCAACCAAATTGATCTAAAATAAACCCGCTGCATATATGTATATATGTATATATGTGTGTGTGTATATATATATATATGGATGTAAACACAGCACTCATTCAGTGTGGTTTCACTCTCACCTGCCCAAAGGAATCTATTAGCAAGAATCTTAGTTACCCTTGCCTTCAGGGGCAAGTTATAACAATTATGAAATACCACTATAAACCAATACATTTTTTTCCCCTACGATTCAGAATAGGTAATGTTCTGTAAAGAAGTTCAGCAAAGCATACAAGCAAAATCCAAAATCAATAAATGAAGAAAGGTCTGTGGCTGTTAGCATAATCAACTCCCCAAAACTCCAAGAAGAAGAAAGGAAAAATAGAAAAAAAAAGAAAAAAATTAATTATGAGTACATCGTAATCTACTCTTCAGAAATACCTATTAGAGTAAAGCCCTCATGTTGTGGGTAAAAATCAGTTTTTAAAATTATAAAAAAATTTGCACCTTACACTTCAGATTGAATTGAGACAAAAAAGTAATTGTGTGACTATTTGCATAAATCAGAAGAAAACTGTACAGCATCAAAATAAATTTGTTTTTAATAAGTTAAGGTCAAGACATCAGCTATATAAATTTTCAGTAATCTAAAGACTCACCTAACTCAAATGTATGAAGAAAAAGTACCATACCTGAAAAAGATATTTTAATGTCTAGTTAAAGCTCTGAAAGTAATTACTTTGTTCTATGTATGTACGAGACCCAAAACGGGAATCCACAGACTTAAACACATCTAGGTAGCTAATGTCCTGGGGCAGACCTTCAGCTTCTGTGACTTCAACTTGCAGCTCCACTGACGTGAGTAAGTGTAAGTGGTGTGAGTTGAATGCTCATCCCAATATTTTTTCCTAGTGTCTGTGCAGGCCTTTGGGAGGTATGCATTTGTCCTCTAATCACACCCAAATATATTTCCAGAAGTGAAACTGCAGAGCACGAAAACTAAACAGGCTGCACTAGGAAAAAGATATTTATTCTTCAGCCATCTGTTACTAAGAATATAAATTATGAACTCCTGGACATTCAGCTATTTTCAATATTCTTCATTCACATAACACAGTAATTTCATTAAATATTTACCTTTACTAGTAATCAGTATTTTTAAAGTGTTACATTCATGACCCTAAAAGTGTATCCTGCTATTTTGGTTTTAAACCAGCTGGGACAGCCCCAAAATAAAACTTGATTTTAAGAAGTAAGGCATCCCCCAAAATAAAATGGAATAAACATATGCACATCTGAATGACTTTGGAACGGAGGAGAAAGAGAGGTTCAGCTACTACTATTTGCAAAAAGATCCCTAAATATAGCTAGAAGAGAATTTGATTAAAAAAGTAAAACAATCCTCTACCCAAACAAAATTCATAGACCTTTAGCAAGTCTGACTCAACATAATCTAGACGTATTCCATGCATTTCACACTGAACAATGTGGCACAGTGAAATCATTGTTAGAGGATGAAGACATGTGCAGGCGATAAACAACCACAAAAACAAACATCAGGTCATCTCATAAGACAGTGCTTCTAACAAGAAAACAGCATTCCTGAGGACCATACAGCATATGTATTTGGGGACTTCAGAGACAAATAAATGTTATTTTATGCAGATCCCCTGCATAAAATGAATGGAAATATCCGTCTTTCTAGAGAACCTCACTGATGGCATTTTCTTGACAAGAACGCAATGGGAAGATAGAGAAATAGTGCAAACAAGGCTGGCTTATTTTAGGTGTCCTGACAGTTATAGACCCTTTTGCTTTTCATCTCATCTCTTTAAATGCTTCATATTTGCTGTCCTCATTGCCTGCATCTTTACATGCTACCTCCAGCCACTCTTTCTAATAATAGCTCCTTTTCAGCTCCTAGAAGTTTTTATCCTTGCTTCTCTCAAGCAATAACATTTCTTCACACTGCTCCCATCTTGTTGCCATCCCATTCTACTTTTACAGGTCTTCCTCTTCTGTTCACTCAACATTTGTGCTTCTTCCATGTACTTCCATTTCTTTCCTGCCTACTCTTCACCACAGTTTTGCATTCTTCACTGGTCCCTTCCCCACTGCTCCTTACCTTAGTGCCTGGATGCTACCAGGAGAAGCAGAGGGGGAGCAGCCTCTGCTTTCAGCACTATTAGGACCTGGGACTGTGAGGAGACAGAATGCACAATGCACATGGAGTCAATGTGTCTATTGAACACTAAACTCAGAGTTCACAATAACATTCAGCTTTTTTGTTTTGTTTGTAGTTTCATGTTTGTTTTAAATTAGTAGAATATTCAATCACAAACAGAAATAAACTTCTCAGACCTTCCTACCAAGTTTCAGATCTTAGCTCCTAACACTTTTATAAATAATTTTTAATGAAGCCAGACTTTCTTCTAACCTAGATTACCTTTTTTTTGTTTTAAATATTAAGATATCAGGCATAGCTGAATCATAAAAAGTAAATATTATTTCTGTTTCTAAAGCATTCCTTAGCCCATTAGAAGCAAAGAGTTTTACAAAGTGCTTTAGTATTTATTATCACAGGCTTTCAATTGCCAGCAGAACTCACACTAGTTTACGGAAAGTTTTCCAGAAGGTTGGTCCTTTGATCCTTCTTCCTATTGTCTCTAACTTTTTCCTTTAATTTTTATTCTGATTCTACAGAAGGCTTTTTGTTCTTAAAAAACCACAACCCCAACACTGCTTTGTCAACACTCTGTTGACTTATCCCAAACTTACCCTTGCTTCTGAATCAGAGTTATGCTATGACAAACTTGTGCTTCCCCCCCACTCCCTGCCCCATTTCAGCTCAATCACTTATGGAAGTCTCAAAACAATTAAGGTGTCAAACATACTAGATCTAAGGATAGTAAAGAATTCATCTAGAAGGAATATAGAGATCGTCTAAACACTAATAATTTACTGAAATTCATTAGTTTAACATGCGATTCCAGTGGTAACAACACAGAGTCCAGGATGCTTCTGTAGTCCTCAAAATGAGAAATATTCAGGAATATTATGAGTAGTTTAGTAAAGTGACGTGAAAGATGGGACAAAATCTTATTCTGATGCAACTTCATCTAAATTTTAACATGGTGTTACAATATGTAGATGTGTCAGTATAAAGGAACAGAAAAAACTTGCATCTTGAAATCAGATAAACTACAGTAATAATTAAAAAATAATTTTCCCCTATGTGTAAAATACTTTTAAGCAAACACCATTTGAGTATTTTTTAAAATAACCTTTAAACCAGCAATGTTAGAAGAGACATCAGAGGTGTTCATGTTTCAGTTTACTATTTCCACTAAAATGCTAAATGCTTTTATTTAGGAAACCTGTCCATGAAACTGATCAATCAGTTGCATCAAAAGAAGTTCAAGTCACATACCGTGTGTACAGGTGCATAGAATATACAAGCACAAAACATTAACCACCAACAGCACCCAACAACTCCCAAAACAAATGACATATCAGCATGCTGGCACACTCAGTGGCAAAACCTTTTCTTGCCGGGTAGACTTAATCATAGAAGAGATGCAGAATATTCATCGGTTCCAAATCCTATAATCATCCAACAACACTCCATTACCACAAAAAGTTCAGAACTTATACTTTAAGTTCGCTTAACTACAGCAATCATAGAAAATCTTACCATTCTTATTTGTCCAAGAAGAGTTTTCTTTGAGTATTATACTCTTCAGGCATGAGCAAAATTACAAGTATCTCCACTAGAATGCTTCTATAAATAAAATTACCATAACTGTGTGGATCTGTTGCCCTAAAACCTATACAGGGAAATTTACTAAGTATACTTACAGGAGCAGAGGAGTTAAAGGCAGTATTAATATCCTAACACCGCAAAGAGTTAGCGCATCATGTTCAGAGTCCTACATAGTCTGATACATCTAAGAAGACCATTCAATGACACTGTACCTCAAGATTTGCACAGATGATCAAAATTTTGATTTTGGATCATAATTTTTGGTATTAACAAAGCTAATTCCTTCTCCTTTAAATACACTAAAAAGAAAAAATATGACAAGCATGCTAAATTTGGCAATGAGTGCAGGGAGCACGCATGTTGTCCCTCTATTTTGCAGCATTTAAGATTATCCCTACATACTGTGTTGCTGTAACTTTTACAGATGTTCACTTACGAGCTGCAGCTAATACAACAGGTACTCCAGCCACCTTTTCTTTGCAAAGGCATTAACTAGGAGACTTTCCTGCCCTTTCTCTGCACTCAGAGATAAATTGCTACCAGTCAGCTCTGGCTCTGTTAAAAATCTTAACAGGAAACTGTGTTTCCAATTTGTTTCCATTTTAACCTATGTAAAAGCATGGTAACATTCAGCAAGACAAACTACATCATATTATAGACTACTAACAAATTAGCAGTACAAGTCTTCAAGCTCTCTACTGTTCTCTTTCAATGATATTTAAAGTAACTAGTGATTAGACAGCATAATCGTATCTACTAGTATATCAAGCACCTCTATTTTTCATTCTATTTATTTTTCCTTCTATTTATTTTGAAGACTTCAGTCTTGTTTCCTTGTTTAGCTCAGCTGAATAGCCCAAATCCAACAAAGTATTTGAAACTGTGCGTAACTTTAAATAATTACATAAATTGCTAAATTAGTCCACAAGTTAAGAACAAGAGCAAAATGACATGAATAGGTCTGCTCACCTGCTCATCTGGATCAGCCCTGAAATGTTAACCCTTTGCAGAAGCAAGCTTCTAGAAATACTCAAGATTCCCATTAACATCACTTACCTGCATGCTCGTCAGGCATGGGCTGCCCCTATCTGCTCTAGTCTCTGCTTGAGACAGTTCCATTCCAGTGGGGAATACCTTCGTATCACTTCAGTCTCAGTGCTAAAAAGTTGGGAGTGCTGGATGCATTTGTGTGCAGTTATACTTGCATGATTTCAAAGACTTCTTCAGATCTCATAACAATGAGATAATATTTTTATATAATATATTTTTATAATAATAGCAATTAACAATTTCCTAGCTAGTATAGATTTCATTTTGCTGATCTCTAATATACTTGGTACTTTTTTTTTTTAAATCAATAGTGTCATAAATTCATCGTTCAAGTATTTCAGTGCACTAAATCTTGAAAATCACTCTTATAATTCTAGAACATATATTTGCCAGAAAAAGACCTCAGGAATGTTTTATATGATACAGTAGCATGACAAAAATATCACTATGTGCCTCTAATTAAATAACGCAGTATTTACATACCACAAAGCAGACAGAATAAGAGTAAGAAAACAAGGATAAAAATCTACTCCATTGAGAACATTGATACAATAAGGTTCTCCAATATAGACAGAAAAAAGCTGCTTTATCACTAACAATTTACACACCAATTTACTGAGTTTAATAGCCATGCGGAAAAGCAGAAGAAAATACAGAAAACAATTACCTCTGTAACCCTAATTTCACCACAATTAATGATAAAAAATACAGAATTCAATGAGGCAGTGCAAAGACTTAGACGTCATTCACACACGTTTCTCACTACTTTGAAAAGAATCTTTGATATTACTTACCTTCGCTGAATTTTTGCTTCCTATGCATTGGTGAAGTGATTTGTGGGAGAGAGAGGAACATAAAAGCCTTAGATTGGCAACTGTTATGATTTATCATTATTTCTAATTCATTAGGAAAATCTCAAATGAAAGCAAAACTTTGAGTTAATGCTTAAACTGAGGGAGAATAATAGCTATTGGTTTTATCTATTTTTTTAAATGGCATGATTACCACCTCCTTCTCAAGTTCATAAAAATGGGTCAAAATACTATAAAGTCCTAATCCTATTTCCAGCACCATAAATCATTTCTACTAGTACATTATATAATAAGGGAAGAAAAACAGAACCTAGTTTTTAATCAGTGAAGAAAATCATTTACTAATTAAACAAAATAGAGCACAGGTTTGCACCCTCAGTCATATTTCACTTCAGTTTTCTTAGAGAGGAAGTCCTCTGGAACACACCTTTTCAGGTGTATTTGCACTCTGTGTTTTATTATGGCAGGCAGGGCACTGTGTATATATGAAAACTTACCAGGAAATGTCAGTATTCCAGCTATGTCAATTCCATCTCTAAGCAAGATCTAGTTTCTTAAAAACACACAATAAATTCGTGGAACAATGGCAAACTGCTGGGCTTACCATGGCAGTACAAACTTCAAATACCCTGAAGTATTCCATTAACCAGAGGTTCTTCTGCCTATATCAGGCATTGAAGGTCTGCATCTCCTGGTGTTTACAAGCTTCTTGGTCCTAGGTAAATGTCCAACTTCTTCACCATTTCAAATCATTGAAACTACAGTTATTATTCATCTTCCACATGATTTACCATACCGAATTTCATCTTAAAGATTTAATTAACAAAATAGAGTCAATATATGTAATGAATAAAGAGTAATCTGTCCTCTGCTAAGCATTTTCTCCCAGACATATAAAATAATGTAATTAAAAAACCTCCCAGGATAAAAGAACAGACAAATGAAAAAGAAAAACTGTCTCAAAAATATTTGTGCTAGACTACAAAAGTAGAGCAAGACTGTAAAAAAATGGGAATAGATCAGTCACAACACATGTAAGAGCTTCAACAGGGCAAAGACTTTTTGAGCAACAGAACAAAGAAGCTTCTTCATTCAGTACAATGTGTTCATTTGTCTTCCACAGAAACTGATCTGTCACCATGACCGCTTTACACTTTTATCTGATTTCAGATAACAAACACTGGACTCTCTTCGTTTCATGAGATTTGGCTGAAAAACTCTGAAGCCAAGGTTCATAAGTTTTCCTTCAAAGAGGGAAGAGTTAAAACAACAAAGAATATGTAGTATTAGAACCGTGATTTCCCAAGCAGTACAATTCTTTTCATGAAACACCCTGAAGCAGTAGTATTGGATAATTTTTGTCCAGAACTGCACAAGGGAACCAGCTGGAAAAAACGGTCAGCATAGGAAACAGAAAAATTTTATAACTTCTCGCCTCCTATGCAGATCATTAAATCTCCATGAACAGCCTAATGTCTGCAGACAGAACTGAGCATGCACTTGTATCCTACTCTCCCAAAACAGAAAAGCACCATCTTATACATTTAACTAAGGAACAGCGTTCCATGCTCAGAAATGTGTAGGGTGAAAAATCATTTGTGTGCAAGAAAACATGGCAAGATTTTTCTCTCACGTAAGTTCTTCTTAAAATTGACTTAAATGATGTCTATGTGATGATCTATGTGATGTCTACTTTATTTATTCATTCTACAGATAAGAGGCAGAATTAACACAGTCAAACACAGGTCAGATTTAGAGTCAGGATCTATTAAAAGCCTTTCTGTCTTTCAAGGCTAAACATAAAGGAAAAGTTATTTAAAATTACCAACTACTCCATAAAGAATAAAGAAATACATACCCAAACCTTCTGATTCAAACAGGCAGGTATCATCCACACCTACATCTCTGCACCAGGATAAGAAATTTGCTGTGTTGTCCCGTGCAAAAAAAGATCCTGAAGGAGCATTGGCTTTGCATGGAATTTTCCGAACTGGTAAGGTCTGAAAAACAGGAGATCTTTATTTAGCTAAATGATACACGCTAGCATAATACTAAAGTATTATGAAATCACTATGCAAGTTTTGCATAGGTGGGTGACTCCCACTTATTTTCTTGGCCATTAAAGAATTCCAAGCGAAGAAGTATGAGAAGTGAATTTAACAGCATGAAGTTCTCAACCAAAAAGTCTTTCCAAAAGTCCACACAATGAAGTTGAGAGCTGAACCAACATTAGCTACTTCTTAGGAATATTAGTAACTACACGCCTTGGACCTAGCGCTTGGTCCAGTTCACTGAATTAAAAAAAAACAAATTAAAAATTATAAAAACAGACTTTAAACTAGGAACTGAACTTTCTCACAGTTAAGGGTGAATTACTTTCAGTTCTAAGTTAGGAGGTAATCATAGTGTAAAGGAATAGGTCTTGAGGCCCAAAGACTACAAACACTTCAGAAAGGTCACTGTCTCCCGTTTAACAACACACAAACGTCCCCTGTGCAAAACAGGAGTGTAAATCTAGTAGGTACAAAGTCAAGGTCTATTAAGACAGGCTCTCACTGTACCAGAGTAGTTCCATTTACATGATTTCAATATCAGACAGGATGTTACTGATACAGCATCAATATCTGTACCAAACAGACTAATTACCACAGCAACCCTGCTGCTTGCATTGAGACACATACGAAGAAGTCCTTACTATTTAGTTCTCACTTAAGGCTTCTTTTCCTCAAGTGAAAAACAGCTGTAATATATCACCAAGTGAAGACAAAAAATGAAACATTGTTGCTATGTAACTTTAGGAATCTCTAAATTGTGGAGGAATTCAAGCCTTATGTTGATTTGGATGCACTGCTTTTCCAATGCTGATTTATAAAATGTTTACTTCTGTTCTGGAGTCAGTAGTTAATCAAAAGTGAGCTAAGAGGTAGAAAACTGAGAATATGGAGTCTCTACTCATTCCTAGCTTAAAACTACTGGAAATGGGGAGAGGTGAAAAAAGAAAAAAGACACAGGAGTAGGCTTCCCCTTACAACAGCTTCTAGTAGCATAATAATATCAGTATTAAACACAGCTTAGAAGGAGTTTAAATATTATATTATAATATACATATGACAGCAGCAATGTAATGGCAGAATGCATCTACGTGCACAGAGCTACTCACTGCTATCTAACCAATAAGCCAAAGAAACTGAAAATCGAACCGCACGCATAAACAGCACTGTGCTTATTAATATGTCAGCGGGGACTTAGAGATTGTCTTAGATGTATAAATATGTCTCACAGATTTATGCATTTAAATTTATTCCTCAAATCACCCTAGCTTTCCTTCCCCCATGATTCTCACTCCAACAACACAATTTATGTTTCCTTGTTTCGGAAAAATTAGCTTACGGTTCAAACTATTTGCAAGACGATACTAATACTTTTCTACAATTTATATAAAACACGGACCAATTTTGTATGGTATTTTAAACAAAAATCCAGGTAAACCTTATGTCACAGATACCATAGCACCTCCTGGACCATCCTGGAAAAAGGAGGGGAAAGCAAGAAGAAAGCATGGAAGTAAAAACAGTTATTCTCTAATCCAGAATAAACAAAAAAATCTATAAACCATGAATTCTTTCAAGTGGCTGTAGATATGGTACAATCTTACGGATCAGAGCACAATGAAGTTTTTAAACATTATTTCTACCACCTTTCCATTCTTCTGGAGGGAAAAAAAAAAGAAAAAAAGTGGAAAAAATGCTCAGTTCCTCACTGATCAGTGATTTTGTTTTTTCTTTTCTAAAAAAAAAAAGTTAATAAAAAGCTGTCAGCACTAGACACATTTTTAGGCTAGCACTCTTTTCACATCACACTAATTTCTACAAAGAAACAATGAGTATTTATCCTGAGGCAAATACTTATACTCTACAGACTGTTTCTCCCACTGAATTTCCTCTCATTGACTTAGTCTTTAGGAAGAAGTAAAGCAGCATTTGTCTGCCTCTGTCTCTCCCGATAGCCTTTCCCAGGAGACTTTAACAGGACAAATCTAATAGTCTTAAAAGCAAACCCACTTCTTTAAAAAGGAGTCACACAAGTCTCTGGCAGCCTGTTGGAAGAAGGTCAGCTAGTCCAGGCTGCAGAGGAAAGCTGTCAAAACAGGACTTGTTTCATGATTTTTCACTAAAATCTTATACAAAACATTGCAGAAACCTTAAAGAATTTCCTTCTTCAAAACGATTTCCAAGAGAAGGTTCAACCCGACCTTACCTCTTTCTGTGCAAAAGAGGAACAAGCAGAGTGGGCAGGGATATTGGACTGGCACAAAGCAGAATAGGAAATAGGCAGAGAGCAGCAAGAGTTGGGCTGCTCCGTGAGGGAAGATAATCCAGGATCAAAGGGTGATCCCAGCACAGGCAGCGGCAGCCCCCACTGGCAATGGTGCAGTCCCAGAGCACCCAAATAAGGCAGTGCTGGGAGCATAAGAGTTTTAAACAATTGCTCTGTTAGAGGAGGAAGAGCCAAGTAAGGTCTAGTGTGTCCAGGGAACGCAAGTCAGAAACAGCAGAAGACAAGGCTGGACTCAGGGCTGCAGCAGACACTGAGGCCCTAGCCATGAAACCCAGCCTGCAGGCAGCCAGGCTGGAGATGGTCTGTTCACAACTCCAGCTCTGGCAAGAAGTGGGTCTGAGGTCAAAGGGAGGTTCTGGACCATGGGCAGAGAGTGCAGGTCGGAGTCTCAGGGGAGGCTGGTCATGACTATTTAGGTATTTTGATTCCCCGAGATCTTGACAACTAATCTGTGGTTTTTAGTGTTTCAGTGGAATCAGAAATACTCAGTAGCTTATAATTAACTCCATCTTGGCAGTAGGTGCAAAGAGGTTTCATAGCACTCTAGCAATCTAGTTACATAAAACATCTACTGTACATACATCATACTTGACCGTATTCTTACTGAATCAAATTACCAGCAGCTCTAAATTGGTTTAACAACATGAAAATCATACAGAATGAAATTCTTTTCCCATATCATTTCTGCTTGGATCAGATTATCTGAAGTGATACATGGATGTTGAATCAACTGAGTTAATAGTCAACATAAGGGCACCAAATAAACTATATCTGGCACTACTATGCTCTTTCTAATTTTTGGTTTATTATGTCGAATTAAAAGCACAAATTCTGGATGATCTATTACAGACAGCACCGTGACAGGAACAAGATGCCAAGAAGCCAGCTCCAGTATTCCTGGCACTCGCAGACTTCTGCATAATAACTTCAGAGAGAATGGAACGGAGATAAGGGTACAGTTACTTTACGTGTAAGAGCAGACCTGCAGTGTCAAATCCTGTCACCGCTCAGTTCCCTCTTCAGTTCTCATCTCTGGATTTTTCCACGGTGTCCATGTGTTACTTTGTTCCCAGGCTTGCCTTTGTGGAAAACTAGTGAGTCTTCTCCAAGAAAAAAAACCCCTGTTTCTAATGCCAGGAACAGCTCAGAAGGGCTGGTGACGTCATACTAGGTTTCTTTGCTTCCACACATCTCTCCAGCTCTAGTCAATTCCGTAACTTTAAACTGCTTTGTGCTGACACAACCATAATAAATAGCCTATATTCTCTCAAGTCCTGCTAAGGATATTAAACACTATTCTGGAAGTCTGTAATAAACCACTTAGATTACCTTAGGACTACTGAACAACAAAAAACCCCAAAACAACAAAAAACACCCCACCAAACGAAAAACCAAACCAAACAACACAAATAAAAAATTCTTGTGTGTTTAACTGGTGGCTGCCATCTGGCAATCAGTGGAGATTTGGGCTCAGTGTGGGCACAACCCATCTGCTCTCCTTGGACCTGAGCCCAGCAGCACAAGCAAGCCTCCAGCACTGGTCTTGGAGACCAGGACCTGTTCTGTGGCACAGAGCCTTCAGCAGTACAAAAGCAGCTAGAAGTGAGGAGATAGCCAGGAGAACCTGCAGTGGCTCTCTTTTAAGGAGCCATCGGGAAGGCATTGCAATGCCTGGCAGGAATGCAGAAAACCGTTAGTGACCCCTGGGTCACTGCTGCTCCCCAGTACTAACAACACATTAATAAATCTGGTTCTAAATATTTTATATCTTTTGATTTATGTATATTGCAGTGACTGAATATAGAATTTCTTTCAAGAAAAGCAATTCAGAACAGATGGTTTATGTGTCAGTAAACACCTGACATTTCATACACATAACTATCCATAAATTACAATTCTATGCCTTGACAACTAAGACTTTTAAACACATCAGTTAACCTAGCTTCACTGTGAAGCATAGACATTCATAGAACTTGCAACATCCCTTTACAGTTATAAGGATTATGGTGTCTTTTAAAAGCACTTTTTTGTTAGTAAGAGCTACTTACAGCAAATAGTAAGAGTCTAGGTACAGAACATCACAATTAACTAAGCAAATTTGTCATATTCTTTAGTTTCATAGTGACAGAAAAAATATTTGATTAACAGATGTCCTAAACAGCTCAGAAGTGACAAACAACCATACGTAAAAACAATGCATTGTTGGGAACAACAACTACATAATTGAACAACCAAAAAGCCTACAAAAGATTCGAGTCATTTTCTGGACCAAATACTACACAGATAAATATCCCTGACATTGCATGATCTCACTAAAATATATCGAAGTTACATCCCATTTCCCATAATATTAGGGTCCTCCTGAAGAGAACAGCAAAAAACCTCACCCTCTTTTCTATTCAGTAATAGCCCTACCAGGTTTATCACACAAATCATAGAGAAATACTCATATTTTCTAGTCACCTACTAAATTTTCCTACCACCTCTTAAACAGAAGTCTACTTCTTTAATATTCCAAAACTGTCACTGTACTGCTCAAACTATAACACATGAAAGCTTTTATTCAAGAAAGGTTTCATGCACAAATATTTTTTACCGAGTGGTATAAATGGCCTGACTATTTCAAAAGTGCTTTCTAACAGATCATTCTGAAGTAATTAGGTTTCCACATGGCAAAACTGACTTTTGTTGACATAGTATACTATAACCACAGTTGCTTTGAAGCAGCAGTGGCCGCAATTATGCCTATCAAGTATCAGGAAAACAATTCCCAAGTCACACTCCTTTTACAATCTTGTCTTGTTGATGTGCATGCATGTGGTTTAATACAGGATGTGAAAGTGCGAGTGAAACATATGATGCAATCCTGGAAAAATGCTGTCAGGTTCACTTCTAAATCCAGAAGGGACTCTCTTACATCGATGCTCTGAAATCATATGGAAAAATGTATTTTTTGTACTGCTTTTTCAAAACAAGAGTTCATGAACACATGCTAAAATCCCCATTTATTTATGGCAGACTTAGACTTGAGACATATTTTGAAGATTGTTCATCATATTTCCCTCTTTGAAAATATGATTTCAGAACATTTTGAACTGTCACTTATGCTTGAATAAAAAGAAAAAGATGAACAATTTTGTCTGCTATGAAAGAGGGTTACAGTTAGCTAGGTACTCATAGGAAAAATCTGCTTTTATCTCCTGATGACCTACATTAACCAAAATGGGGGGTGCACAGGGGGGAAATTATGCTATGCAGTAACTGACTGCAGTGGTGTCCTGCTTGGCCATTTAGTGTTACGTGAGCATAAATTCATACTGAAATGTGATTCTATCAGCTAGACAGAACATGTATCTATTTCAAAACTTTTTACCATTTGCCTTTTAACTGAGCTCTGTGGCCAGTACCAACCCTTTTACTCCTTCAATTCTTCCTTCATTTTGCTCAGGTATTCTTAAACAGCTGGATCAATGGTCAAAAGAATGTGCGAAATGCACATGCAAAATACATTGAAAGAATTTTGAATATGGAAATACATACATAGAATTTAAAATTAAGCATTTCCCACGGAAAAAAAAATAACTAAGAAAAGAAATATAAACCCCTCAGCCCCCCTAAAGCTGCAAAATAAAAGTTAAGCCCCAGGGAAAATTTAGAATACAAAAACTCAACAGGAAAGTTTTGAAGGCTTAATAGACACAAAAAAAAAAAGCCAAACTTCTCCACAGACATAGAACTAAGAACAACTTCTAGATTAATGAAAAATAGCATTGAACTTAAAACAAAGCAAGCACCCCTAAGCAATTCACTTAACAAGCAGGAAAACATTGTCCTTCAGTGAAATACAGTCTTTACATTGTCATATCATGTCCTGTAGAGCTATGTCATTTTAATGGAATAGGAGATTTGATTTCAAGTTTACAGATCATGTGTTGACCAGATTTTTACCCTACATAATCACTGCAGATCATCAAAAGCCAAAAATCAGCCATTATCAACTTCCTAGATTCTAAGAAAGCATTTGTGAATACTTTGGGATCCCTAACAGATTTACAATATGTCAATAAAAATAATTAACATCATCAAGGCTTTATGGAAATATACAAACTACAACATTCAAATAAATGCAGGACTAAATGAATGCTTTAACCATGGTATTATGTGTCAAAGTAGAACACATTCTCCCACGTGGCATTAGCTGTAGCTTCTTAAGAGTAAGCATATATGGAAAATAAACTTAATTTAACAATATAATTTTAAAAGTTAAGCATTTTTTCATGGTTTTTTTCTTCTAAGTGCTCTGTCCAAGACACAGTTTACTCATCACATAGCAAAAGATTGGTTATTCAAAAAAGATATTCACAAAAAACTAGTTTCACAGAAACAATGCAGTTTTACTTCTAGCACTGTGCCAAGAAAGCCAAGGAATACAAGAGACGATTCAATCCACAGACAATGCACTGTACAGCTGCAATACCCAGAAGTAAATAATGTCAGAAAGCAGCAAGGCAGAAGCTTCATTCACCAGCTTTAAGCAAATAATTTCATTATTTGACTAATAAGTAATTTAAATGCAGTCAAAGGACATGTGCATTTCAACACACGGAGGCAAAATCACAACGTCTGCCAGAGCTAGAAGGCCATCTCTCAGAGGCTGGCTGTTGAGCAGCCAGGTAATACACAGAGATCCACAACCAGGAATCTTGCACTGCAGAGCACAGCTCATGGAGGATCACAACAGAGAACCCATCTAAACAGATGTCAGGTGCTGTTCCTTCCCACTCGGTCTGTGTAATTGAGGGTGGGATTAGGTCACTATAGTCCAAAGACTTGGGGAGGTCTATAAATTGTCTTCTAAAACTTCTAGACATCTACCTCTGTAACATATCCATGCCTACTGACTGACAAGTCCACTTTCATCAACAGTCTTTCAAAATCTTGAAGAAGTAACTTGCAAACTCCAGGCATGTATGCACCAAAAATTAAAACCCATTACTCCTACTCTCTGAAAATGCTAGCAGGCTAAATGCAAAAATCAAACATGGTTTGTTTTTTTTCTAATGCTGTAATAGCATTAAATAGAGTCACTACAATTAGATAGCATTCAAGAGAGAGACTTCAATTAAAAATTTTTTTTGAAGCGTAGTAAGATTTTATTAACAGAGAGAATAACACTAGGATAAGCCATGGCAAAGACCTCCCTACAGTAACCATGAAAACAGGAATTCAATATTTCATTCACATTCAATAAATGCTCTGTGTTTTTTCCTTAGATCTCTGGCTTTCAGAATTAAAATTTAAATAGGGATTTTTTAAAACTGGCATTTCATAAGAGACTTCTTCAGTAATACTTGATTAGACCAGAATGGGGCAATTCTCACAGTTGCTCTTTCAGAGGGCAATTACACTTTATCCTTGGTAGATGATCCTGAGCTTTTCCCCATCACAACCTCAGAACTCAGAGCTGAATTAACAGAGTTAGTTGAAGAAGACAAAAGAATCCCAGCTTCTGAATTTTCCTCATTTTTATTACAATTAAATGAGAAAAAAAATAGGAGAATTGCAATTAATAGCAGATTGCATTTGTTTGTGGCATTGTCACACAGCACCACTTGTGACTGAACATGCCAATAAGCATCAATTATCCCATAAGATATGAAAGTATTTCCATGAGATATAAATGGTGAAATCTGGGTGGATTTTCATGGGACATATTTTGAAAAGCATCTTATTAACTCCACAACTATATTTTATCAAACATCACATTCTTAAAGGGGACATGATCCTCTCAAAATAAAGTATGAAAAATACTAAATTTTGGCAAAACCAACTAATGTCAGTAACAGCAATTTCAAAATCACTTTACCCCTTAATTATAGAAGAAGCCAAGCTAAGGACAATGCTTCAAAAAAATTCTAACTACATAATTGAAGTTCATCAAAACAGATTACAGGTTCTCAAATTTCATATTGAAAAAGGTTTCCATAATCTCACTGACAGTGTGGTCAAATAACATATTACTTTGATCTATGGAATTATAGTGAATAGCCTTTCATTGTCAGTCTAAATAACAAATGTAAGAAGCTATTCAAATTCCTTGGTGTAATATATAATGGTGGATATACTGCTCTATTACCATTATGCCTCTTCTTCCTCTTCCACCTGGTTTTCTCCCAGTGATCAATCTCACATTTTGTGACCTTCTGAAGTGCAAGGCAAGGTGAGGGTTTTTCCAGCCCTTTCCGTGAGATTAGTTCCAAATGGTGCTTTACCTCCCATGAGACATGGGTCAAGGAAGACTCTGAATGATCTAGGCAGTCTAAAGAAGTACAGAATTTTTTGAGAAATTTTATCTGTTTGCTTTTTGAATTTCCAGATGTTTAACAAAGATAAAATTTTTATGCAGACGCTGAAAACATTCAGGAAAAATTTAACACGTACCTCACTGCAGGTAAATCTGATGCTCCAAAGCCCTGGATGTTCATTTGCAAGAAAAAATTGCATCTTTGTCTTTATGATAAAGAATCTGAATTTCTGTAAGTTCTCCAGTTAGAAACCACAAGGAAACTACTAGAGCCTAGGGAATTCTAAGCAGGTGTAGAACTCAAAAACTTTCATAATTTGAAAAACATGCTGGAGTGTTTATCTATACAGCAAATTTCTATATCAGCCTTACATCAGCCTCAAGTTGAGAGCAAAGCTTTACTGCATGCTTGAAGCATTTGGGGCTGATTTACATAAACAAACACAAATTGTAATATTTACTTAAATAAACAAATTAGACATAATTATGGCAGCTATAAATTGATGTCTATGCCTCAAAGGGACTTTTGTTTTCTTCTTCTGCATTGCAGTCATCACTTTTGTTACCATTTCCATAGTTTCAGAAATTTTGGCTTATTGTTTAAGTTCAAGACTCACTATTGGTAATTGCACCAAATTCCTTAATTCTTCCTTATTCATTATTCCCAAGAACTACTACCACTAACTTTGACCTAAGAATTGCACAGTAAACTGAAGACAGTTGGTCTAAATTATGTTGTTTTCTCAAGTTATAAGGTAATTTCCATGCAAGTCTCTGTTACATTTCTGTTCCAGAATATTCCTAGTAGTCTAAATAACAAGCCAAATAGAAAGATCTGTTACAAAGATTTCTACAGTTTGCTTTAAATACTTAACAAAATAAATAACAGGAATGTTACAATGCATTTCACATAAGAGGCAAAATCCAGCAAATTTAGAAATGGCTGTTTATAAATTTCTCTCAGACAATATGCCATCCCTATCTGCAATATCTGGATTGAAGTAATGGCAAAAATGTTATTAAAACATCCAGGTTTAATATAAATTATAAAACGTCCAGGTTTAATATAAATTTTATGAAGTGTTTAAGTATTAGCATTCCATACAAAGCCAATTTTAATTAAAAATGTCTGTAAAAAAACTCGAGGTGTTTTCTAGTTAAATGATATTATTAGAAATCAAAGTTTGGTCCTCATGACCTAACAGTCTGAATCACTATAATATTTGCCAGAGTTGGAGCTACCAAGTAGTTAAATACTTAAACCTGCCCTGCTATTTCCCCGATAATTAGCTTGTGATGCAAATTCTGGTTATTTCTGCAACGTTAAACAGGAGCAGAGGGAGAGGTATGCAGGAGAATCCCTGCCTCGGGTTCCCTGAAAAGAGCAAGGCCAGTTTACATACATGGTGCTTCAGTCAAACAAGGGAACAAACCATGCCTTCCCAAGGACATGAAGTATCAACGTGAAGAACAATCCAGAGACACATGTTGTGTTGGTGCTCCCTCCAGGATTGTATAGCTCTGCTTCCAACACAGTGCATGGCTTGAAGTGCATTTAAAACCTTTTAAAGTAGTTCTTTGATGTATTCACCTGGAACGTGCCAAGCAGACAAACACATAATATCCTGGAATTGTTCAGAAATCTCCTTTCATAGTTTGGTGGGCAACAGCACTCTATCCTACCATGCAATCCTCCTGCAAGCATAAACTTTAGTGTAGGAGTATTTGCTGAGGCATAGAAGGTTTGTGCATGTGACCTATTGCGGACAAATCCTACACTATCTGCAAGAAACCTGGTAGTGATGCAGCTAACAAGCAAGCTATTGACATGTCTGAGAAACATACAGAGAGCTCTCCAACAAGCAGCTTTACAGTCTTGTGGAAACTACTCCTTCTAAATGGATTTGCACTTGTGAATAGCTTTGCAAGATCGTTCTTTTCCTTTCACATCCACATCAGTCTGCCACTAATACACAAAAACACAATGCTGTAGTTTTTTAATCCTCCCAAGTAACTGAGAGCCATATCTATAATGTATATGATTAGAAATTGGCTCCATGAGCTTTTATTGCAAAATAGAAGTCCCGAAAGTACAAGTGTGCAGAAAAGCACATTGCCTCTTTAGACCACAAAGGATCTGTTCATAGCCTAACAATTCATGCAGCCCTATTCATGCAATTCTTGACTGGAAAGTCAGATTTATAACTTACAGACGGCACCTGAACATGGCTGTGATGCAGCTGACATCTCTTTACACTGGGCAGACAGGTTCAAGGCACCAAGTTTACAGAATACCGTACATTCATCCCATCTATAGGGCACAGATAATCTTGAGAAACAAGCCTACAGTATAAATAAAACCATCATGTTGATTAGATCAGACTTTGGCCATCTGGGGTCTAAGTGCAAGATCCAGATTCCAGATCTAATTCTGAATAATTGGTACAGATTCTTTTAATTCTAACTCTTAAAATGCATAACATGACTCTCAAAGTGCCCTCACGAGGCCAAAAATCTCATCTTATACAAACCTGCGTGACTCTGAGAAGCCAGTGCTGTCACAGTGATCTACACTCACCAAGTATCAGATTAACAAAGTACATTTCCCAGGAGCAAGTCAAAGCTTTGGATACAAAACAATTGGAAAATACCCATAGTCATAGTATCTGAAGAGTAAGGTGCGTACAGAGTCTCTTAATATTAGGACATGAATGTGTGTGTGTAGAAATTACTGTTTCAAATAGAGTTTCAATGGAAGTGCATGCGCACATCCAAGGACAAAATTTACAGTTTTCTACAGAACAGCTCAGTGAACAGTCAAGTTAAATCTTATTAAATCAGTTCCCTCTGGGAGAATAAAATTAAATGCATACTTGAATTAAACATTCTAGGAATTCAGAAATATTTGCATCTGGATTGATTTTTTTGTACTTCTATATCTTTTATTGGCCAAATCAATAAATCCTGGCCTGAAAATGAGGTTAAAATTTACATTCCAATTCATTATTCAAAAGTATTTCTAAGAGAGATTTGAGTTAAAACTTATCTCATTACCCTGAGAACTTGGAGAAAAAAGGATAATTCACCTTCAACCTGCTTCATGAAGACACTGCTCTAAGTGGAGGAGCGTTCATAAATATATCAGCAGCTTCGAGGATGGTAGGCAGACTACTGTGCCCTGCCTACAAAAATGGTAACAACAATTAACGTGGTTTATTTATATTTATTTTAAAATCTTAATTAATGGTCTTATTAAATTAAGACAAACCAAATCAAATGTAGGCTCTGTGCACAATGCACGTCTTGATGCTCTGGATTTGTTTGTACAGCTGTGAAATTCTTGCATTAACTGTCTGTCAGGAAAAGTAAAATACTGGCAGGAGAGTGTGGACAAGAAATACAAGTCAGTGGGAGAAAATTACAAAATGGCATTGTGCGACGTTACTTACTTTTATGGAATAACTGCTATAATAATAAGTGTGTAGTTTCAAGACAGTACTTCATTAGCAGCAGCAAAGGTAGTTTCAACAACTTCCTACCATACAAATCTTGAGCATTTATTAAGATTGATTCCAGTCATCTCCTTGTCATTTTATAAATGTACGTGATTACATTTACGACTCTAAAAACCCCCAGAAAGAGGAAAAAATTACTTCTTAAAAAATACGTTATAGAGTTGCACCAGTCTAATACTGCTCTCCCTCTTAAAAAAAATCCATTTTCATCTAAAACTCAAAAATTTTGTCTTTCTGTAGTGAAGAATCAAATACAACATCAATGCTTTCAGAATAATCGGGTTTTGAAGCATGGTTTAGCTACTTAATGAAGAACATTGTCTTCTGGGACTTGCAAAAGAATCCTAAGACCTAACATCTTCTGAAATGAACAATTTTTAAATGCTTCCTCTTTAGAAACTGAAATGCTTTTAATATTTTATTACTGAATGATTAACCAATCAAACAGCAAAGTAGCTAGAGTCATGGAAGACACAGAGTACCTATTATGATATCCAGTGCTTACTATGGCATTAAGCTCACAATAGAAATGTGCAGAAACTGCATAAATGGCACCAGAGGCCAAACTCCTGTGCTCCAGATCACACACCACTCCTCCGAAAAACAAATACCAAAGCAGAGTGTGGCCCAGGTGGTATTTTTAGATGCAGGGATTCAGTCCTAAAAAGGCTTTATACAGAAACAAAAAATACAGATATAATTTAAAATAATTTCTTTGAAGTTTGACTCTTGTGACAGATTTCCCTTTGTCCACCAGCACACCCAGCAGGGTATTCATCCCCAAGAAACAATAACACACAGAACACATGAGTGACTCTTATACTTTGTCAAGTTCTAGTCATTTTCAGCTATAGAGACTTCCTCATCTGTGTGGGGTTTCTGTGCATTCAGCCTTCTAAGAGATCTCTCTTCCAATCCCTTATTCAATTTTTTCTTGAATATAGGTAAATTTAAACACTCCTTGACAAGAAATTTCCAATTTGTATGTAAACAAGGCCCCCTTTTCGCTTGTTTGGCTTCTACCAGCTTCATTCAATGTCCCATAGTTTTTGTACAGAAACTGACCTTCTACCACACCATTCCTGATTTTGCAAGTCCCATCATACACTCCTCTTTCCACACTCAAGCATCCTAACCTATCCAGTCACTCATAAAAAGCAACTCCATTATCTCCTTCATGCATAAAAGGTTATGCCTTCCTTGCCTGCCTCTGAGTCTTAGGGAAAGAAGACTACTTTTGCATTACACACCATTTAATCCCCTTTTCAGTCTCTGAAAGCTCTATCCCCAAGTCACGTTACCAGGAGTTTCCCATGTATTTTGAAAATATCCCCAGTATCCACAAGTGTTTCCACATGACACAAAAAGGAAGTGTCAGTATCAACACGACAATCTTCCTTCCAGATTTGGAAAAAGCAATATTTTGAGAACTTTTTTGGTCTCTGTTTTCCCAATTTATTCCACACTGAAACAGGCTGATGCCAATCTAGGGGATTCCTGAAATCTGAAGAAAGTTCAGTGCTCACTAATAAGAAAGAGAATGATTGAGTTTAGTTAACAAACAGGCTGCAAAACTGACAATGACTGGAAACTTATTGCACAAGCTACTAAACCAGAAGCAACAGGATTTAACCTCTGCTATATTGTAGAGCATTGCAATATGAACTTAGGGAATTATGGCAAAAAACTGATGAGTCACTGCATGCAAAATTAGATTTAATGCCTTCTTACGTCTGTTGCTACAGGTGCTAAACTGGCCAGACAGCCCCAAAGAGCTGCACAATGCATTCATGATCAGTAGTACATATCAATCAGAACAGGATACATCATCTTTCTTTAAGACAAAACTAAACCCAAAATATTTTATGAAGCTTTTCCATAGCAACAAGTTCACATACAAGGAAAAACTTTGCTTATGAAAACAGACCAAATCTCCAAACTTGTGGAAGGCCTTAGTAAGATTACACATAGTCCCTCCATTAGCTATATCCTTATCCTGTCTTCCTCACTCAGCTGCAAGCTGGTGCAGCAAGCAAGCTGATCCTTCTGGCAGACACTCATATCAGCTGCTTCTATCTAAAAAAATTAGAAGTTACATATATGGATAGAAAAGTGTGTTATCTATTTTGATAGAGGCTGAACTCAATAGAAATCAGTGACTTCTCTCAGCTGCCAGTGAAGTCATAAGAGCATCCTGGTGAAACAACATGTTTCTGCTTTCCTTTGCAGGCAAGGGTCAAATGGCTTCAAAATTCCACATATATTATTAATAAAATGCATAATAATGATTCAGGGAAGGATTGTGGAACTCCTTCTGTGCTAAATTTCACACAGTATTATCTCCTCATAAATGTTCTTGGCATCACAAAGTCAGATTTTTCACCATGAAGACTAGTCCTATTGCCCAAGAGTGCTATACAAGGAATTAAAATCTGAGAGGATGAATAGCTCCCTAGTAGTATACGATGATACAAATCTATTATTCTGCCATTTCTTTGAATTCTTACTATACTAAGTATGAAATAACATACATTGAGAAAATAGCAGAGGAGCAGACTTTTCCCTTTAATTGCATTGTCAGTTGTACCAGCCTGAAAAATAAAAGCCAACAAATCTAAATACTGACCACATTTGGGACTGCAAATGTCTAATTGACTTCTAATGTAACTTAGAAAACAAAAAATAGCATGAGTAACCCCTCCTTCTGCCTAGCTAGTTCCTAGGCTCAATCAAAATGACTGCCCTATGTGTTTTGTCACTTGAAAACCACCATGATGCTTATGTGAAGACAATATTTTAAGACTGTATTATAAAGAGGAACTCCAAAATCACCCAGTATTTCTTCTGACAAAGACCTGATTATAATTCCAACTAGGAAATATGACAGACAATTTCTTCTACAACAACAATTATGAACCTGGAACCAAGAAAAACAACTTACACAGGTGAAACTGACACAAGACTGTCAGTTCTCAGACCAGCTGACAAAATTTATGCCATGCCCTAATTTCTGCTACAGACAAGTTATGAAAACATCAAGAACAGAAGATGCATTATGTGATTTCTGTTCTTAGCCTCTTTTTTACCTGCTCTTTGTTTGCCTGTTTTAGCTTTCAAGGAAGATGTACCTGAATGCAACCAGAAAAATAAGCACAGTTTCACATTGAATGTGTTAATGTGTCAAGTATTTAATTCAACTTCTCCAAGAAATAAACTTGCTGCATTCTTGAATGTTTCCCAGTAAGACTGTCCTATGAGAATAGTTTAAATTAAAGCAAGGTTGCATTCAAACAAGTGTTTAAACTGATCTTTCCAAAGCTTCTCAGTATCTTCTAAGTGTCGCATTCTCCATATCATTCCTTCAACTCTTTACTGAAACTAACTATTGAGTTTTATTACTGGTCTCCCTAGAGATGTTTTTGGAGGAAAAGACACCTCCCACAGCTACTTTAATATTCCCCTTGAAAATAAATACAAGGATCATATTTTCGCTACTACCTACCTCATCCCACTGCTAGATCTGGTTTATTCTTATTCTCCACATTTTACAAGTCCTTTTTTCAGTAACTGCTTGGCATAGATATTTTAATAAATATCAAATAAGCATTATTTCCTCCAATTATATATTGTAATTTTTCTACACAGAGCAATTACCTCCCCACCCATTTGCAGAATCTCCACATATAAAATCTCTTAACTGTCCAAAAAAAAAATTCAGTACCGAAATGGTCGGATACATCAGATACTGATATTAAGTGCTAGAGTGTTGATCAACACTTACTTTGCCAGGCTTGTTTGCATCAAAGCTGTTTTCTTTAAATTTCTCCTGCAGGGTCTCAGCTAACCGGCAAAGCAAGGCACCATTATCCAATTTCTCCATAAAGGTTTCTGCTGTTATTTCTCTACCTGAACAGCAAACAGAAAGTTAACATGGCAAAAAGCATGTAATAGCATAGACTACATTTGTGCGAAAAGAGAAATCAATAGAAATCTGGACAATATTTTGAAATAAGCTTTAACTGAAAAACTTGCATTACTTTGAATATTTTGTGAATGACCTTAATACTACTTTACTGGTAGATATACAGTAAATTATGAAAAAAACCCCATGCGTTCTTTGGGAAGGCGTGTGATATTTGAAAAATAGCATATCCAACTGCACATATTTCACTTTACTTATGAAGATACAGTGCTTTTAACACATTTTCAAAGAGAGAATACAGCAGGCAAACGGTTTACACCAGTGTGTACGTATAGTTATAGCATGAGTTGCTAAAAGTTTATTTTGTAACAGAAGTAAAAAACCATGTCAAAAAGGAAAGGGTGGTACATTTTTAGAAGACTCTTAAGTCTTGATCCTGCAAGAAGTAGACAAGACAGGGACTGCAATGCTCCTATGAAAGTTCTTTCTCAGAAGTAAAGTTAGGTACATAACAAAAAAACGGAGAGCGAAACTTCATGCTATGTATCTACTTGCCACACTGATTAAAATTTTCACTGAAAGAACATAGCTAAAATACTCTGCTTTCAAAATATATCGATTACTATATCACATTATAGGACACAGTACGTCAGCTGCCAGGAACTGTGCTCTCTTCTACAGCAGGCCAGACAACCTTACATTACAACATAATTAAACGCCCCTGGAAGAGGGCATCACGTGTTCCATTATGAGACTGCATGCTGACCCCAGGGGAGAAGGGAATTATTTACCACCCTAGACTAAACTTCCAGGATTTTAACATAATTTCCAGTAAAAATATTCCTATTTCTTATTGAAGGATTTTCATTTTCACATTTCTACTGAAAAGTTTGCCTTCACTTTGGACACTATGTTGACGAGCAGCTGTATTTTTCGGCCCTTTTAACTTCCACTCATATCAAGAGAACATCAAGGAATAATTCTTGTTCTTCCAATTAAGACGGGATTTTTTTTTCTGCCAGTATTTACATTTGCCATTTAGGAACAAATATCATTAACTCATTTTTCATAGGTTGTTACACAATATGCATTAGCAACAATAGTCCAACGGGCAAAAAAAAAAAAAGAAAAATATTTAAAAACTGAAGTGAGACTGGTTCCTTATCCCATCCAGGTCTACTCCTGCTTTCACGACATGTCTGGAAACTGAAAATATTAATCTCTTTAGAACAGGTTCACTGCAATTTTAATCAAACAAATAAGAAAAGTAAAGCTTTCCTATATCTTTTTGCTAAGAAGAAAGGGGAAAAATAGCATTCAAAAGTAACAAAAATGAAGTATATAAATTAGTACTGAACATTGTAACCTGATACTCGATGTCACAATACTGAAGACAGCAGCATTATCAAGCAGTATGATTTTAAAAATGCTATAGGAAAGCTGATTTCGCTAGGCCCTTATCTGAAAACTTTGAGATACTTCAACATCTTTTGGGCAAAACCCAAAATGTGAGTGTTTTCAGTTTGGTAAGTTAAAGTAAAAAAGATGAAGATTGTTGCAGCAAACCGTCTTCAGATATAGCAGACTTCTATTTTTCATTGAAGCTAAACTTGTTTTTTCTAACATATTTTTACTTCAGAAATATCTTTTTAACATGAAGATTTTCCCTTTTTTATTCCCACTTAATTCTATTTGCCATGTAGCCCACTTTATAACTCCTGTATACATAAATGACTTCTCCAGGCAGAAGAGCAGTAGTAGCACTGCAGACATGCAGAGTTAGCATGACTGATAATATTTTTGCCATATCTCAAGATCAAATGAAGCCAGGACTGAAACTATAATAGCCCAGACATAAAAAACTGAACAGCTCAGAATCTCAAAAGCCTTTGCCACCATTCTAGCCTACATATTTTCTTATTTGCCCCTCATTTGATAAAAACTCATTTTTATCAAATGCTATAAAACCACTAGAAAGTTAAATTTTAAAAATAACTATGTTACAGAAACTGCTTGAGTATTACTTTTTATCATACACTCCTTCTCCTCCAAAAAATTTATTTCGAGTATCTTTAACAGACTAAAAATTTTTATTTTCATTTGCAAGGCATAATTTCTCACACAGACAAACCAAAAAAAAAAACCCACATTCTATGTATCTCTTCTGTCCTATGACTTATAGATATTTATAGGTGCATCATTTCATAATAATAGAATGTTAAGAAACCCTTAAGACTTATTTAAGGATATTTTCTCTTTACGAAGATATAGAAAAATTGTATCATCTTTTTCTGCTATTTAACAATATATTTATATTATTTTAAGTGCTGAATTGCAATAGCAGTTTGGTCACTGCATATTGTAAACTAAACTGGATTATATGAGTTCTATTCGCCTTTATGAAATCTGAAAGAATGAGTTTTGCATTGAACATCTGTCTCCAATGAAAAGTATATTAGGTGTCAGCTTTCAATTCACTGTATTTTATGGCTCCATAAGGTGGCATTTCTTTGCTAAAACAGATGCTTTTACATATTTAACAGTAGAAACATATTGATTCAAATAAGAGTAATGTTCATAACATGAGGAAAAAAATTGCTCCATGCATTTGTATGGAAAAAACATTAAACTCCATTAAAAATGTACAACTCCCCCTATAATTACAAGAAAGCAGTTGCAATGTTTTTATAGAATGGTAATAACATTAAGTATAATCAAAAAACAACACTGACAGTATGAGAAGAAAATCCAGGAATACAAAGGCTTTTGGAAACTTCTCGAGTATTGCCTGCCCTCTCTTTTACCACAACCACCAGATTTCCCTTAAAAAGTCAGACAGTTGCACCTGAACACCTACCACTTGCAAACTGTGAGCAACTGTCTGTAAGGTCACCTGATCCTAGGGGACCTAATAAAACCAGACTGGAGGTCCATGAAAGAATAACGGAAAAGAGGTCGTGCCCTGGGTGTGTGGCCAAGAGGTCGAAGATAAAGCTCTCCCTACAGGTCTCACACAACTAGAGCCTTCAGAAGAAGGCAGAGGGACTGAAAGACCCAAGCACCCAAATCTAGTTGATTCCTCTATTACACTTGGTGTAATAACTACAATGCAAGACTGACTCCAGCCTCACAACTTGTTGATGGACTATTTTAATTGTACATTTCTGTAGTAACACAAAACTAGTAGTTTACAAATAGAAGTATTTCACTCAGGTGAATCTCTGAAACATCTGCAATGCTGAGGCACTACTGAAACAACTGCTCCTGACCCTCTCAATTCACATGGCATATAAACCCAAGAAAACAAAATGTGATAAAAATAAAGAAAACCAAGGCAAATGACTATGCACATACAAAACTGGTTCTTTTATTACAAGGCTACTCTGTTCCCTACAATAGCTGACAGCAGGAGAAATAATTTTGAAAGCATCGAGACATTATTATTTACTTGAAATGGGACATATAAAAAATTCCAAAGACATGTTGATAATAAAAAAAATTATAAAGCAACTCAACTAAGTAAGAAACTGTGTCAGTGCCAGCAGAATCACTGGATGTATCAGTACTGTGAATATCTTGATATTCAGACATTTAAAACCTACATTTCCCACTGGCTCGATCTGAACAAACTGATGTTGAAAATACATGTTCTGTTACAGAATGCTCTTAGGCAGAAAGGTGTGCAAGAACACTAAGTTGACACAGATCTCATTCAGAATCAAAGAAAGACAGTTTTCTTGCGAAAGGCTTACCATTCTCCAACCTCAAACTTTACACCTCCTTCAACAAAGTTTTAAATACCTAGCCTTGTCTTCAACTTGATGCGTCTCCTAACATCCTCACCTTTGCTCCTTTTCTCCAAGCTTCCTTCACTTTTGTGCCCAAGCAACTTTTACATGCATCAAACAATATTCAATGTTTATATGTACAATTCCTTAGCATCTCGCATTCCCTCACCCCTCAGCTATGAGCTTCTGGAGCCCTCTTCCTGTTAAGAAGAGACCTCAGTACTGAAATCTTGGAGCTCAGCACGTGCCTGAGGTGTAGTCAGAACCACATGCTAAATGAAGCTGGATGGAATAAAAAGACAATATAACCCTCTGCAGCTTGTAAATGAACTCTGGGAATGGGGAAAAGGATTAGAGGTCCACAAAACTGCCAAAGAGGAAACAGAGAAACCATGTCTCTGTACTTGTCCTAAACTGCAGGGAGGTGAGAAGGCCCACTCCTCCTCATGTCAGCCATTTCGCTTCTGCAGACACACAAAAGAAAACAATACTAGAGAGTAAAGCAAACAAGCAAACCTTTCAAATTGCCATTTTGCCCCTGCTAGAAGAGTTCTGTGGCCTAAGGGTGCTGATTCCCATGTACAGCTTGCTCAAAGTGGAATAGAACTTTTCAGTACCCACAAGAACATTCTACTAAAGAATGTTACACAGTTACATGTTGCATGTTACATATACTCGATCTACCAAAGTTGGAGTTTGTCAGCAGTGAAAGCACTCCCAAATGCTTCATTGGCTCTATACCTAATAGAAACAAGGCTAAGAGATCATCACGACTTGCAAGTCAGTTAGGTTAACACATCTCATTACCTTTGTCACTGCCACTCTTGACTGAGCCACCAAAGCTCAACAGACAGAAGCAAGGACAGGAGACACAACATCTACGGCTACAATCTTCCTCTCCAGCAGACAAACCACAACACTGACATGTCCCATTTGGAAAATGCTCTAATGTACAATATGGTATGAGTTAATCCCATCTGACACATGGATTTCATCTGCAGTGTCCTTTTTCCATCCCCCAGAGTACAGACAGCTAAAATCTATTCAGCAATGGAGCTGTAATGACAAACTGTCCTCTCAGAAGCTCTGAGTTTCTCTGACATGGTTCCAAAAATAATTAGCAAAGTGCATACAAAAGTACTAGCGATTACTAAACAACTTCCCCCCCCAACCCAACAATGTCCATGCTAAATTAAATATCCAAAGTATCAGGATTAAAAATTCTTTCAATGTTATTTTCCAGCTGCACCATGTATCTCAGTTTTCTAATTTAGCAATTGGGTAAGATCAAATTCAAGCTATGCCTACTTTCTATCTGATATCAAAACACTTCATTCGTCTTAGAAAGTGCAATATCCCGATAATGTTTTCCAGCTTGTGATTTTGAACCCACATCAGGCTATGCTGCTGCAAAACCATCACCATTTCAACTACCAGTAACACTGTACAGGACATAATTGTCTCTCCACGAAAATCTCCTAAAATGCCATCACTTGATCAAACTACCTCAAAGAGTTTCAGCCCTATTCTTTCCTGAAATACCATTTTTTTAAAAAAAATCTATGTTTCTTTGAAAAGATTATGTGTCCTTGTTGAGTCCTAGTACAGACGAATGATGAAAATATAGACGAAACAAAACACGAACCAAAATGGCAAAAGTTAAATGAAATCCATATTAATTTCCTTTAAAAATTGAGAAATCTTACTGCATGAAAGCTGCCATAAGGCCACTTACAGTGAAGCCACACAAGATATAGACAGAGCAAGCTAGGATGTGGATACACACAGTATTATCTGCTCCATGTTACTTGCACATCCATGCATGTAAACATCTACTGACCATTAATGCAAAATACATTATTTCTTCCACATGGTGGGGAAAAAACCCAAAACAAACAAAAAAAGCCTTCCATATTCTTCTATCCTTCCAGATGCAGAAAAATGCATGCTGTATATTCATTTCTATCTTACTGTACAGCAGCATGCTCACACATCCCTTCTCTATTTAAAGTTTATCCAAATTATGCAGTAATTAAATAAAATTTGAATTCCGAGTTAATATACTCTCATGAATAATAATTATTTTAATTCACACTTAATTTATTTTGAATGTGAATTTTAACTTAATTGAATTATTAATTTGAATAACAATAGCTACATAGGAATTCAAAGCAGTCTGACAAAGCACTGTAATTTCAATTCATCAGCACAAACTCTGAGAAAAGGAGAGCTTGGTGCAAGAAGGTGTTGGGAAATGCATTAAGCAAATGAACTGTATACGCTGCTTAATTAAAAGAAGGTTGTGCCCATTTAGTTCTGCAGTGAAGAACTTGGTGTCCATATGAAAAATCAGATATTTAATTACAGTTGGCATTTCGGAACCTCCTGCTGGTTGCGACTTTCTTGCTCAAAGAGTGACCTCATTCCTAAACTTACCACTGGGAGAACTCTGGTACAAACCGCAAACAAGCTTCTATTTGTTTTAGAGTGGATCACTAAAACTTCATTGTTCAAAATATTTTAACAATATATTAAATCCTTAATGGAATGTGCTGCTTCCAATTCAAAAAACAGTCACTTGGAGTACTGTCTTGTGGTAATTGTAATGAAAAGTTTCTGAATATTGTTCTGGTTTTGCATAGACAATTTTATATTCAAAATGCATTAATTTAAATGGAAGTACCACACAAACACGTCATTTAAAACACCTACCACTTTTGCAGTTGTGAATTCATAACTCAACTCAACTCAAAAATGGGTATTGTCTACCTGCAAAATATTGTGTTCTACTGACATTGTGCTCATTGACCACATCTGTCATGACATAAGTAATATTTCCCTTTCTTTCTCTTAAAAATGAGGAAATAGAGCAATATAGAATGTGCTGATGAAAGACACTGGATATACTCTGTTACTGGATGATATCACCGAGATGGTTTAACTACAGCATTTGCCATGACAAGACACTGCCCATGTCTCATCAGAACAGATTTTCAGAAATTTTTTTTAAAAATTAAATAAATCCTCCAAAACCATACACACCAAATTTAAAAGTGCTCATCTAAATTTTCCTCCAAAATCCCATCAACTAAAGTTTCATGTAAACATAACTTCTGAAATATTTTTCTTCTCTTTATTTAATGAGAGGAATTACTGGCATGTCTCCCTTAGGATGAGGTATTGTGTAAGTCATATTTCTTTGGTAGTATCCTCTGTATTTACAGAGATCACGCAAAAGCCATTTTTTGCTAAACCTTCTCAGCAAACAACATACTATTTCCTGGCTCATGGTTTCTAAATTCCACCTTCTTGAATAATTTGTACATCTCAAAGTATTGCATTCCATCTTATTATTCCATACTATTGCATTCCATCTTATTATTCCATATTATTATTATTCCATCTATTCCATCCTTACCCAGTAGGTTTGTGAGCCACAGGGCCAAATCCTCTTTCATTGGCAGCAAGTTGGCCTCGTGTCTACTTGCAAGCCACTGACTGTATTGATGCATGTCGGAGAGGCCAGGCCCACGTGCCTTCGGGCTCAGGGCAGTGCACATTGCTTATCTGCTTCTTGTACCTGTTTAATTATATAAAAAGAAAAAAAAAGAAAAAAAGTTCTTCATTATATCAAATAAAGTCTCACGTGCTCCATTTTTAGAATTGTAGAAGATAATCCATCCAGAATATAATCCCCATCTCTGGAAGTGCTCAAGGCCAGGTTGGACAGGTCTTTGAGCAACCTGGTCCAGTGGAAGGTGTCTCTGCCGTGACAGGGGGAGGGGTTGGAACGAGGTGTCTTTAAGGTCCCTTCCAACCCAAACCATTCTGTGATTCAACAATAACAACACTAATTATGATTCTAAGAAATCAGATGTCAGACAAACAGATGTGGATCTAACACATGGTTGCAAACATCAATGACTGAAGCTTTGTTTTGTTAATGGATTTTTTTTGCAAGTGATTAAGTCATACAGATAAATGTTAACTTCATTTGTACTCACCAAGCCACATGTTGCCAACACAACCAAATATTCTACAAGGAATGATTAAAATCAAATCAAAATAAACATTTTACGCAAAGCTAACAACTCTCTACAGTGCCTGACCCAACACCCATTCAGATTAATTGGAGAGCTTCAGAGATTTTTGGATCAGGCCCAGGAAAAACATGGCAACAACCAAATTACGCTCCTACAGAAAACTTATTAACAATTAATAAATGCTGTAACCAAATGGAAACAGTCTATTCTACAGCTTCAAAATTATTAAAGAAAAAACTACACAAAATATATTGAACGAATAGCATTATTTCTTCAGATAGCAGCAGAACAGCTAGTGCTGATCACTCACTCGCCACTTCCCAAATTGTCCTCTGCTTCAGTGATGACTTACTGAAACTTTCGTTTCAGGTAAGACGACTAATCTTTAACACATGATGTATTAAGTGTTGTCAGTTGCAGGAGCCTCTGATGCTAGAACCACTGGACCTATATCTCTGTGTCTGAAGGGCTCATTCCCCGCCTGCGGCAGACGCGTGCTAAAGCACGGGTATCTTTTCCTCTCTGAAAGAAACTTGTAGCAATGAGCTAAGATACTTCCTTGCCTGCTAGGCTGTAGCCTACACCAACCAGCAGACACAAGGTCTTGTATAGGCGGCACTAGACAGACATTAAGTGAACATGAGACCCACAAGGAACAGCCCTTTGCCTATTGTCAACTGGCTGACCCACACCAATTGTAGTAAGACGTCAACTGGCATCAACTTACGATAACCTGCGAACACTTTCTTTCTGGCCTTTGCATACCTTTCATACCAGGTAGGAGATATTTGTGACTTTAAAAACAACAGCAGAAAAAAAGAACAATTTGTTGTACTATCCATTATGGCCTGAATAACAAGGATACTGAAAACAGTGTCATTGTCAGAAAAGGAAAATATTTACTAAATGCAAAAAAAAAAATTGCCTTTCTATAAAATTGTGCTGTAACTGACTGTTCCAAATGTATGCAATGGTGCTTGGGATGTTTTAATACTTATATCAAAACACTCCAGCATTTTTTAACCCTACTCTGTGTAACTAAACTCCATGTTTGCAAAAAGATCTGTTTAAGCTTTTGTTGACAGTACCTCACCCCAAGTCCTGAAGTTTAGCTTGCACAGCTTTCACTACAAATATACTTCTTACTGAAATTAGACAATTTTTTTTCAGTTGGGGAGAAGCAAAAATACACATTAAAAAGATTTATTCTCTTGTATAAGCACATATTTCTGAATTATGAGTAGATTTTACATTTTTCTAACCAAAAAAATCCTTATGCATCAAAGTTTCTTTGAAACCAGAGCAGCTTAAGGCAGACTAAAGTACGTAACTTATGCACAGCTCTGTTGTGAAACTCACTTTGTAAAAATGTCAGCTTGGATTTATGACTTCCTGGTTAATTAAATTCAAATCATACCTGTTCATTTAGGGCAGGCTGCAAGCGAGGGAAGGCAGAAAACTTGGACTGCTAGCTCTGCAAAAAATCAATCTGGAATGTCACTCTCAGAATAGATTGATTCAGACTAGCAGCTACCAACAGCTAAGGAATTTCAATAACAGTATATTTAAAGTTTCTCTAAGTCACTCAGAACCACATAAATTAGTCTTTCAAATCACTGCTTCATTTTGGACAGAAACAGAAGCAAGACAGATAACTGACATCAGTTGTCTTTGAAGATTATATGGGAAAAATCAAGTATCTATCATATAGTTGCTTTCCAGAAAGAGTCTTCAAATAATTGTGACCAATTTCTGGAGTCTATAACCTTCACTGATACAGTGAGAGCCAGAACTGGAATCAGTTTGCTCTCTTGAATTACCTCTGCAACGACAGTGGTAAAATGCAATTAAAAAAAGAAGAAGAAGAAGAAAGAAAGAAAAAAAAAAAGAGAGAGAGACAGAGAGAGAGAGAGAGAGAGAGAGAGAGAGAGAGAGAGAGAGAGAGAGAGAGAGAGAGAGAGAGAGAGAGAGAGAGAGAGAGAGAGAGAGAGTTCTTACTCCTGACTGTATGTATCTAAATATTTAGGAAAATCCTGCAATTTGTTTCTCTTTACATATAGGTTGGAAAAATACAACAGAAAAAGCAGAACTACTTCTCTAAAGGAACCAGTTAGACCCTGCACCTCTTCACTGTGAATAATTTCACAGTTCATATATACTTCGTGGAGGGGGTTAGACTGGATGACACTTGGAGGTCCCTTCCAACCTAAATTTATTCTGTTATTTTATATTTCAAGGATGCACAGAGCAATACTAATCATGAAACAATACACAGGGTCTGCCCTGCTAGAAGGGTAAAAATTGGCACACACACTGAACTAGGTCAAGAAGAAAACAACAGGCAATGCCCTTTTCTTTCACCTTGCTTCATCACGTCCAAGACCATGTATATGAAGTGGCCTATGGGAACTTGGGGCTAATTAATCAACAACATTATGATATGCCTGACAGTCAGCCAGATACAATACAGGCTGCTGACACTGGTGGGGCTGAAAGAATTCTATGGCCTCAAAGCTACATTTCTTTAAGACAAGAGAAAACAGAAAGAAGGCTTCTTAAACAGCTACATGGAAGCAGTCTGGGTTTCCACATCAGTCTGTGGAAGAAGCACTGCAGTCTATTTACGCTTCAGGCCTGTTTCTGTGGAAATGCAGAGTAGAGAATTTGGGGAGTAGGGCTGTTATTTCAGTTCGTCTCTAAAATACAGCATTGTCTTCAAATATTTTTCATACTGACCTAATTCAGCAATCAGGCTGTGTAAAGTCCCAAGAAACTTTTGAGACTCATTCAGGGAAGAAAAGTGGGAGAAGAAAGACTCTGGAGGGTGCAAGGGTGCTTCAGTTTCTTAGTAACTGTGGTAGTAAGAAGAAAAAAGAGAAACAAGCAAGCATCAGGAAATTTCGAGCTCTGAATTATTCTTCAGGCAAACACTGATCACTACTGAACTTAAGTTTAACTTAAGCCTTCACAATACTTCAGTACTGAAGTACCCAAGTTTCATTAAAATGTTCATCTACTTCATCAATTATACTAGCACATACATATTAGAACTTCATCATATACTAGTTGGGATCCATGAAGAAGCCAAAATGAGATAGTTATGTGAAGGTGACAGCAACTGAGTCCTGAGCTCCTTCAAGATCCCTTTGAAGATTCTTCCCGTGGTGAAGGCGAGGCCCTTGTTTCATCATTCAGATACCTTCAAATCTCTTCCTTAAAATGCCTTAATACATTTATTTTTCAGTGAACTGAAGAAAAGTTTGTTGACAATTTATGAGTGAGGAATTTGGTCAGAGGAATGGACTAACTTGCATCAGAGGTAGACAGCAGCTTTCAAGGATACATCACCACAGCTGAGGCAAGCCTCTGGCTCCAACAACTATTTCATCCTTTTGTTTTAGCAGATGAAATATGAATGAAGCAGCCAAAAAATATTGGGTTTCCTAATCTCACTACTTTCTAACAGCAACATCAAATCATCATATATATATAGCTGTTTAAAAGTAGCCAACACAAACACGTCAAATATTTTATAGAATGTTACACTTCTCTATAAACCATTGAGGCTGATGTGATACGCAGAAGCATTTTCCAAACTTACCTCTAAATGCTTTAAAGCAACTGCTTCCTCCTACTATTCAGAATGTAGATGAGGAACAGTCTTTGACTACTTTTCATCCTGTTTTGTTACAGGTCATATTTATGTGGCACAACCCTTTTTTCGACCTCTCTCAATAAGAGGATGACATCTCAAATTCTTAGCCTTATTGTCTAGATGAAGAATTCAGTGTGGGATGGTTTACAGTACACCCAGCAATGTGTATCAGATTCAACACACTAAAAGGTCGTATTTCTCTCTGCTTGCTCCTACTGAACAGTGAAGTTCTTATTTTGCTTTACAGTAGTGCATTTAGTTATCTGTGTATTGTAGTTCACTGCTTGTATTTTGCCATCAGTGTAACCTTACACTATCTGGTGATTGTTATCAGTGATCATCAGGTGAAAGCAATGAGAATCAAACAAGTGATCTTCTGTATTTCTACTGGCTTTTGTTGGGGTTAACTGGTAGGAAAAAAAAGAATCAAGAATGATACACTGTACTCAAAACACACAGGAGGCAAAGACTGCTTAATCTAGAAAGTAAAACTGGATGCACAGTGAAGCACTTACAGTTGCAGATTCAATTCCCTTTCCTATTCCAACCACCCTCCTTACCTGTAAAATTGTGATAATTTTCTTCAACCAAGTATAAAAAGGGAAGAAAAAAAATATTCTGTACAGGAAAAATGTATATATAAAAGTTTGCACATATGCATAGATATACATACAAAGAAAATACATGTGCTCCACCCTGCTAACTAATCATATAAACCTGTAAGTTTTTACTCCAAATTACCCATCCAGTTCCAGCATATATACATAACAGCTTATACTGAGTAGCTGCTGGCTATGCAGTGCTCTCAGTACCACATGAGTTTCATTGTCACTTCAACCTGGTTCCACATTACAACATGTGTATTAATTCTCAAAGAAAAGGGGCTTGAACCATTTCTTTCAGCTTGCTGCTCCATACAATCCTTCCAGGTCAGGAATGAAGAAGTCTTGCTGAGTCACTTGATCTTTATGACTTGGCTCAAGAATTAGCATAGAAGTTAATTATCCAGTGAAACAAGCATTTTTCTTTGTATTCAGTTAGAAAAGAATAAAAATAAGTTGAAAGTGTCTATGGAGGGAAAAAATACATCATAAAGCAAATGCAGAACTCTCTACAGCGATCAATCAAATCCACTCTGATGCAAAGGTCCTACATGACGTGACGTTTGCACCATAACAGCTTGACTGGGACACTGTTCATAGACATCAGGTTTGGCCACTCAGGCACTACTGCCTAGCAGGCAAGTTCATTGACTGGCTCTGTGCAGTTGGCAGCCAAACCAGAGTTATCCAGGACTGAAGATCTGCACACATGCCATTCAGTGGCCTAGTTGCTCTACAAAGCTGGAATAACTGAAACAGAAGATGGCATAACTCTGCCTCAGACCCTGGGTTCAAAGATTCTTTTTCATAAAATCTTCATAGGATTAAATATGCAGGCTTTAAGCTTGTGCAATGAGATCTGTTATAATATGACTGAGGAAGCATATTAGCTACCAGTTGTAGAAAAAACTAAACATCATAAATACAACTGTGCAACTGCTTTACTGTCAGTGATAGAGGGAGCAGACAGCAACTCAGACAAGATCAGCAAGTTTTTCTCTGAAGGAACTGGAACTTGAGCACTAGACTGTACATTGGCTTTGACAGAGGGGTATCAGCTATAAATGCAGACAATCTCCTGCTGTCTTAGAGAGAAGGTAATGCTATTGGAAAGAAGCCAATCTGGAAGGAGAGGAGACAGAGGATCAAAAGCCAGAACAGAGCTCATGAGTGTACCTGGCAAGGGTCTCTGCTGGATCTCCCTGCTAGTCCTAATCACCTCAAGCAGATGGAAAAGAACAGAACTTTTGAAACTTTACTAGAGTTTAAATGGACTGTGTGAAGCATTCACTTACTGTAATGGCAAGTTAGGTGAAAAAAAGGCTTAAGATTCAATGTTCATAAACAGATTAAGTTGCAGAACAAAACGCATAATTGTGCAAGTAGAAATGAAGCTGACCACAATTTGGGACCCATGCTGCAATCACCACCTTCACATCATCAGGTGCCAGTTTTATAGACGTAACACAATCAAGGATAAACACATTCGCGTTTTAAAACTTACTTCAGTTTTCCTGTGTCAGTGTTGACATATTTTTCAGATTTGGAGGGTACAACACCAGTTCACAGACTAAAGGCTGCTCTTGTTTTTCCACCCCCTCACCCATATATATACACATATGTGTATACACACACATATATGCAGAAAGAGGGAAAAAAGATATATGAATGCCTTCCTTTGAGAGCCACAAAAATTACTAAAAACTTTTGATTTTTCAGTGTCAAGAAATTGTTCCCCATGGTGAGATCTGCTAGACAGTGGAATGACTTTCCCAAATGAAACCGTGAAAATTCCCTTTCTTGAAATCCTAAAAATGGACTAAAAGAAGCAGTAAGAAAAAAAGCCACTCACTCTTAGATGTTACTTAGTCAATCTTTACCACTTGCAATTTCCAGTTTACTACAGAAGAGTAATCACTCTCATTTTGCCCTTTTACATACATAAAAACAAACACAATCACTTTTAAAGTAATTCTGCTACTACCTTGCATAGCTCCTCTTAAGAGCTATTTGCAGAGCTTTCCCTTCTGTAAGAAACAACAGGTCATTCTTGTCTGCATCATCCTAAACACACGCACCTTACATGCAATCTTAACTTTGCTCACTACTATAAACAAGCAGATAAAATGTAAGCTGGCTAATGCAGCAAGCGTATCTTTATAAGGAAATCTTATTTTTCTAGTTATTTTATTGTCCTTATAAACTATACCACAACCAATTTAGCCCAAGGTTTCTGGAGTTTTCCTAGATTAACTTGAAGCATACTGTACATTAGGAGCAGGGGGAGGGGCACTGAAGGGGAACCACCATCTGAAACTCATTAATCAATTAGAATTTTTCATGGCTTACATCAAAATGTGATCTACACTGATAGAGTAAGTTTTAATCACAAGAAGCCTTTGTCCTTTACATTATGAATGTATACTACAAACGCGTGCAGTACTTCGAGGATGGAGAACCTGGCACAACAGCTTACCGATACCTTAGACCTGTAAGGCCCTTGGTCTGAGGCCAGACTGAAACGAAGTTAACCGCATTTAAAAATCTGATCTAATAACTGGAAACCTAGACATTTTCAGGACTATGCCTAGTAGAAACAATTTTATTGCCTTGATAATATCTCCCTTACCAAAAGGAAAGCAGAAAGTCTTTCTCACACAGACTAAAACAAAACTTCAGGAACATTCAGTACATACTTGCTCATGAAATTATAACTGCTGGAAATGGAGCCTGATTCCTAACACTGTCCGAAACCTTTGAAGTTGATTCCTTTTTGCCTGGCTCTTACTGTATGTTTTTCTGCTTGTCTAAGCAAAAGAACCATTAAAAATTAGTACAAAAGAAGTTTCAACCTCCACCAGCTAGAAAAAGAAATACATATTTAAACTGACACATCGCATCTCACAAGGAGTAGAAGTGTCTCTTCCTGCAAGGACACTATGCAGATAGTACTACAAGCTGACTTCCAATCATCAGCTTTGCTTTTAATTATGATGTTCCATTTCTAAATCCTGTACTAAAATTAGTGTCAAGATTAACTGAGAGGTGTAAAGTGGAGTTGAAGAGGTACTTGGGATAGTAAGCAAGCCAATTTAAATAAGACTGGGGGTAAAATAAATAACGTGACCGAATAAGTCAGCAGGATAAAGTAAGTGGCAGCTGGAACTTGAGGATAGTACTGACTCTTCAGCACTTCATCACCTTCATATAGGTTTGATCATGGTTCCAACACGGGCGGTATAATCCTGATCCAATGGCCTATGGCACCATACAATATGAATTTAGGAATGTCCTATTTAGAAACTTCCTATTAAATCACAATCCACGTCACAAAACCCATCATAAAACCGTTACACTTGGCACAGCATCTACTTCACAATGAAACAAAAACCACATCATTTAATGTACATGGAAAACCAATAATACTTCGTTCATTTTTCGTTTCAAAGTAATGTCGGAAGTATGCTGAAACTGCACTGGGGAGCCTGCAACGCATCCGTCCCGGTGTCCCAGGGGCCATACTCCCCTAGGAGCGTGCAGAGACTGCAGGCTCAGATGACACCATTGCAGCACGATGCACATAGTAATCCTAGACAGGGAAGACAGCAACCTCCATTCCTTATACGTAGCGCGTTAGTGAAGAAACAGAGCCTTCCTAAAAGTGAAACTCTGTCCTCAGGGATTTGAATCTAGAGCCTGAAGAGGAAAGCAACAGCCCTGAAAGGGCGGATTTTGGCACAAGAGGGGTCTCGTCCTCCTGCCTCTGGGGGCGGCGGAGGGGCGAGCTGGGAGCGCCTGGCGCAGCCGCCCGCGCTGCAGCGGGGCTCGGCCGCCTCCCGCCCCGCAGCTGCCGCAGCCTCACACGCGGACGCTCGCATTTCCCGCGGACGCTGCAGACATACAAACCCGCGCTCCTCCCCTCGCGCTACCAGCACCCCAGGGCTGCCTAGAGAAGCCACAAAGATAAACCAGAGGTTAGGGCCAGGGGTGAGCCCATAGTGAGTAAGAGCCACCCCTCCCCGTCCCTTCTTGCCCGCCCCGCTCTCACCCGCCGCAGAGTCCGATGCGTTTGTCCTCCTCGGGGCCCCTCCGCAGTCAGGCTGAGCTAATGGCTTTGCCATGAGTACTGGAAGTGCTGCTCCCAGGTCTGCCCCTCGGGGGCAGGACCAAGCAAACCCGCTGCGGCCCCCGGCCCTCCGCGGGATGCCCAGGACAGCCGGCTAGCAACCCGCAGCCTCGCTGCGGTGAGCCCCGGGAGAACCATGCGTGGACCCCCGCCACACACCCACTCACACTCTCATTCCAACTCCGCGATGCTTTCAAACTCCCACGGTCAGAGAGCGGGAGGAAAAAACATCCACACCAAAACCCCACAAACCCCCACAACCAGACAGCGACAGCAGCCACACCGTCGTGTGGCGTGGTGCCCGCCGCCGAGCCGAGCCCTGCTGCTCCCCCGACGTACCCCTGCGGCCGCCTCGGGATGGGGGAGGAAGGAAATAAAATCACCTACTACGCAGCGAAGAGCCGCCGGGCAAAGATCACCTTCCCGCTTCGCTCCGGCCCCTTTCTCTTTAAACTCGAGAGCAGTCGGCGAGACACACGAAACGCCCTCAATTTAAAGGAGCCCGCGTGGCGAGCTCTGCCGTAAGGCTGGCAGCGAGCCCCACTGAGGCAGGCAGGGCTCCCACCTTAGCCGGGACGGGCAGGAAGGCAGACAAGCAGGGCTCCCACCTTGGCCGGGGCGGGCAGGAAGGCAGGGCTCCGACCTTGGCTGGGGCGGGCAGGAAGGCAGACAGGCAGAGCTCCCACCTTGGCGGGGAGGGGGGAGCAGGCAGGCAGGGCTCCCACTTTGGCTGAGGGGAAACAGGCAGGGCTCTCACCTTGGCCCGGCGGGCAGGAAGGCAGGGCTCCCACTTTGGCTGA